>JAVJIF010013409.1:0-167483 GCA_038442645.1 Agave tequilana | reverse complement strand
TTTCAAACAAGTTTTAGAGAACAAATTTTTCTATCTTTCAGCAAGTTTTTTAAGAGAGTTTTTATGTCAAAAGATTTGATCTTTATTTGTTTTTAAAGGGTTGGAAAAATCAAGAAGGAGAAGTCTTTGGGATTGGTTTTTGATCTTCATTTCTATAGCTATTCTAGAAGTTTTCTCAAGAGTTTTTCTTTGTGTTTTTTATTTGCAAACTCTTTATTTTTCTCACACTTGAGCTTATCATATCTATCCTATCTATAGGATCTTGTTTTAGTGAGGAAAATTGGTTTGCGGTTGAGAGAGATCACCAAGTATTGTAACCCTCCTTACTTTGTGACATCCCTCTGAAGGTTCACCTAGAGGGGGTGAATAGGTGATGGCTAATCTAATGGTCACTTAATGCCAAATAATGATGCAAATAATGCAGAAGCTAAAAGCAAATTATGACCAATTAAACTTTTTACACTAACACCAAGTTTAACACAAGAGTGTTGCCGAATTCCCCGTGAAGGGCTCTAGACAAACTCCTCTAGATTCCCCTTGAATGGGTTGAGGTGCCGCGTTGGCTCTCTTGGTTGAAAACTAGTGTTAGCAAACAATCCCAAGCAAGAATATCAATGAGCACACAATATATCAAGCATGTATATGTAAAGACAATAATTGAATGCAAGATATAAACAAGAGACAAAGAGAGAGAGAGAGCAATCGCAAACACAAAGGGTTTGTTTTGAGGTTCGAGCACACTTGCTCTACATCCCCGCCTTCGACACACGAAGGATTTCCACTATGCAAGATACCAATGGATCTCTCCTCGGTGCCGCAACACCTACAAGCCCGCGGACTCTCTAGTCCCGTACACACCGCAAGCCCACCGGCTCGCCGAGGCCGCACCTCAAACATGAGTTCGCATCCGAACCCGAAAACACCAAGTCCTCACTAGGACCCAAACAATCACGAGCACACTTGCCCGTCTCCTCAAAGAACAAAGTAGAACTTTGGTGATCACAACACTTTGATCACCTAAAGGCTCTCACTACAACACACCTATAGGATGAATAATCAATGGATAGCTCAAGTGTGGTGTGAGAAAAACAAGGATGAGAGTGGTGGAGGAAAACTCAAAGAATCTCTTTTAAACACTCTTGATAAAACTTCCCTTTAGATAGAAAATATTTGCTCTCTATTTTGTGGAGAAAACCCTTTTAAAAGACTGGGAAAAACTGGCTCTAAGAGACTCCAAAATCTTGGTGAAAACAGTCCACAAACCCCCAAATATATAGGCTGTCAAAACTAGCCGTTGGGGCTTTGTCAGAACTGCCGGTCGACCGGTGCGGTCGACCGCCAACGGTCAGATTTCTGACCGTTGGAGCCACGGTCGACCGCCAGGGTCGACCGACCCACTGGAGCTGAGAGTCCAACTCTCTGTCGGTCGACCCGTGCGGTCGGCCGAACTTTCCAGAGAGCTCTGCTCTCTGGAACGGTCGACCGGCACGGTTGGCCGTTCTCCAGTACACAAAGGCGTGCACGTCTGTGCACGTCGGTCGATCGGTCCGGTCGGCCGACTCCTGTATTAGTCGACTATTAAAGGTCACTAGTCGACTTATACGAAGCCTGAAACAATTTTCTGGGATTTAAAACTTGGTCTTTTGGTTTAAATAAAATCCCATAAAATACATAAAAATCTACAAAATAGTTTTACCAATATACTTTGATATACAAACATGCTTGCACAAAATCAAGGCATGTTATAAAAGATTGGACTATTTTTGTAACTTGAAAATATTTAGCTCATGATAAAAATTGTATTTTCCAAAACATCTTTTCTAAACTTTGTTTTTCCAAAACATCTTTAAATAAAAACTAGATATTTTGAACTTATTAAAGCATAGTGTGTATGGATATGATCCACTACATAAATAAGATGAAATATCTAAGTTTTGACAATAAGCAAAAACTTGGTTTTGGTTGAAAGATGTAAACATGAATACCAAAAACCAAATGATATTTTTCCAAAATGAAAGTCTTTTCTAAACTGAAAATTCTTTTACGAAAAGACAACTAAATCAAGAGTGTGTGTGTGATATATACTTGAGCAATCCACCACTATTCTATCCTTTACATTTTTAACTAAAACAAAAACAAAATCTTATACCTAGACACAAGTCTTCATCTTCTTGAAGTCTTCACTTGAAGGCTTCTCATCTTCTTGACTTGGTCCAAGCTTGATCCAAAAGCTCCTTGGATCACACCGTGCTAGCTCCAAATCTTGATATTTTATCCTTTGTTGAGCTATGCACCTACTAAGACCTTGATAATGAATCTGTCACTAATTAACAAGATCATTAGTAAACATAACTTCATGAGTTGATCATCATCAAAACTAGGGTGATAAGCCTTTGGGCCAACAATCTCCCCCTTTTTGATGATGAAAAAACTCATGGAGTTATATATGCATGGATTAAAGTAAAGCTTCAAGGAAACTCCCCCTCAACTCATGCATACCAAATAAACAAAATAAATATGCAATGAGGCACATAAACATGTATGCAAATATGGAGATAAAACATGCAACAAGCATAAATCAAAATCTTTTTCTCCTATTTGCAATACAAAAATATATATGCATAAATAACAAGGAAGACAAATACTTCTCCCCTTAAGCAATGAAAACATGAAAACATGCATATAAAACTCAAATACTTCTCCCCCTTTTTGTCACTCATAAACAAAGGGTTCAAAGTAAAATCAAATCAAACAAATTTTTCTCCCCTTTTTGTCATAAACAAAGAGATCAAAAGGGGTAATACAAATCAACAAATGTTTTTTTTAATTAATTTTTCTTAAATAAAATTTTAAAGGTATCAGAGCTCTTGTAAAACAATCAAATTTTTAAGATACCAAATTGAAAATAATCATTTTTATAAAACATATAGATACCAATAGTAAACATAATGATCAAAATTTTTTATTTCTCATCATAAACTTTGTGCTTTTAAAAATGTGAACCAAATGTAAGTTAAGCACATGAAAAATCATATATATGTATGAGAAATGAGTATACCAAGTGAAATTGATACATACATATATATAAGAAACAAAATATGAGTATATACAAAAATTTCAATTTAGATACCAATTGAAAGGATCCAATAATACCAATTAAAAATAACAATGTAAATCATGTATATAACTCAAAACCTACCATCCCTTGATATGCACAAGGTAAAAAATTTATCAATTAAGCTTACAAGGCATACACGCCCATCCATCCGCCCATAGATGGTAGGGGTTTTCAAAAATAGGTTTGAAAATAAGCTTTGTTTGAAAAACTCTACCAAATGAAGAACAATTAACTAGTTAAAATAATTTTTAAAAAACTAGTTAAAGATCCTTCAAAATATGAAATCAAAGTATATATATTTCATGAATCATACTAAATACATAAAAGTTCAAGCACTCATAGTCCATAAAGCTCAAAAAGTGTTCATGAATCAAAGTCATGACAAAATAAATAAAGTGTGAGTGTTCAAAAGTCATGTAAGTAGCATTTCATGAAAATGGACATTGAAGCTCAAATCATGAATAACATTTTATAAAACATGAAAATTTATTTTTCAAAAAAAATATTACACTTCTAGGCATATGTATGATTTATCCAATCCTAACAATACACATACATATCCCAAACATAAAAGAGTCTATCAAATGTATTTGCATGAAGGCAAGAGACTCACGGGTATACATGTATATTTATTAGATTTGAATAAAAGATACATATACATGAAGTAAAGCATAAAAATTGGCAAAGCATGTATAAATGAGAATCATCAAAACTAGTCTATACATGTGCATATAGTGGGTACAAATGAGCATGAAGTGCAAACATATATGAATCAATTTGTTCTCACTGTTTGTACATGTATAAATCCAAGTTTTGACAAATACTATATCTAAACAAGATTTTACCACATGAAGCACAAAAATACAAAACATGAACATGCTATGAATATGATATATGTAAAAGGCATGTACATAAAAAGTAGGAGTTTAGAGATTGTTACCAACTCCAAATCTCCAATCATGGTGGTCTTTCCCACCAAAACCTCCTTGATAGCGGTGCTCCAAATATGTGTCCTTTTCAATTGCACCCACCATCAAGGCACCGATCCTCTAACGTTTTGTGAGAGCCCTCACCTACATCAAAAGCAAATAGTGGGGGTTTTGGTACCCATATTTTCTTGGGTCCACGGGGGTTAGTCTTATGTTGAGGAACCCAAAAATTTTTATTCTTAGCAAAATTAAAATGATCTAATCTATCATAACAATATTTTGCTAAATGGCCTTTGCCACCACAATGTGTACATACGTACACCTTAGTATGCTTATGTGTAGGAGTGTGATCATGTTGTGTAACATAAGCAAATGCATGGTTATGATGTGCATGAATGTGTGGAGTTTGTTTCTTTGAAAACATTGACTCCAACCTAGAATGATTAAAAGCACAAGAGTTCAAATATGAACTCAAACCATCCATTTTATTTTTCAAATCTTTAATCTCATTAGTGGTGGCATGAAAAGCATGATGAGATAAAAAATCATTTTTCTTTTCTTTTGTGAAACAAAATCTTTTTCTTTTTCAACAAATTTTCTTTTCAAAGACTTGTTTTCTTGAAAAACAACTTCTTTTTTGTTTTTCCACCAAATCAACTTTATTTTTCAAAATAGTGTTCCCTTCACAAAGATCATTTAATTTAGACATAAGGGAAACATTCTCATTTTTCAAAACTTTATTTTCTTTTTCTAAGCATGCAATGTTATTCCTAAATGAATCATGTTCTTTATGCATGCAAGCAATATCTTTTTCAAATTTTTATTTTCTTTCTTAATCATGTCATACTTTTCAAGCAATAGATGACAAAAAGTAGATAGCTCATCATATGACATGTCTACATCCTCATCCTCGGATTCGGTAGTTACCTCAAGGGGGTTATCCCCTTGGACCATGTAGCACACATTGGAGATGTCGCTTCCAACGTCCGAATCGCTCCCGCATAGTATTGATCTTTTTCACCAAGGGAGAGGAGGGTGTTCCACACTACAAAAGCCAAATCAAAGTTAGAAACCCTAGATAAATAATCATCATTTAGGGTTGACTTTAAAGCATGTAGGGCTTTTGTATTAGCCTCAATGTTCTTACCATTTAAACAATATGCATTATTAGTTGTGGCAAGATAAACATGAATGCCTAGGGCTTTGAGGTACAAAGACATCTTAACCTTCCAATTTGGATGTTAAGAATGTCAAAAGTGGGTGGTGACATGAAGTCCATGGTGTGTGTACAAAAATATTGTGATTAGCCTAAAAATGAGGATCTTTAACTCTAGGTTGTTAGACCCAAATCAGAGTACCAAGCTCTGATACCAATTGAAGGTTCACCTAGAGGGGGGTTTGAATAGGTGATGGCTAATCTAATGGTCACTTAATGCCAAATAATGATGGAAATAATGCGGAAGCTAAAAGCAAATTATGACCAATTAAAACTTTTTACACTAAACACCAAGTTTAACACAAGAGTGTTGCCGAATTCCCCGTGAAGGGCTCTGGACAAACTCCTCTAGATTCCCCTTGAATGGGTTGAGGTGCCGCGTTGGCTCTCTTGGTTGAAAACTAGTGTTAGCAAACAATCCCAAGCAAGATTATCAATGAGCACACAATATATCAAGCATGTATATGTAAAGACAATAATTGAATGCAAGATATAAACAAGAGACAAAGAGAGAGAGAGCAATCGCAAACACAAAGGGTTTGTTTCGAGGCACACTTGCTCTACATCCCCGCCTTCGACACACGAAGGATTTCCAATATGCAAGATCTCAATGGATCTCTCCTCGGTGCCGCAACACCTACAAGCCCTCGGACTCTCTAGTCCCGTACACACCGCAAGCCCACCGGCTCGCCGAGGCCGCACCTCAAACACGAGTTCGCACCCGAACTCGAAAACACCGAGTCCTCACTAGGACCCAAACAATCACGAGCACACTTACCCGTCTCCTCAAAGAACAAAGTAGAACTTTGGTGATCACAACACTTTGATCACCTAAAGGCTCTCACCACGACACACCTATAGGATGAATAATCAATGGATAGCTCAAGTGTGGTGTGAGAAAAACAAGGATGAGAGTGGTGGAGGAAAACTCAAAGAATCTCTTTTAAACACTCTTGATAAAACTTCCCTTTAGATAGGAAATATTTGCTCTCTATTTTGTGGAGAAAACCCTTTTAAAAGACTGAGAAAAACTGGCTCTAAGAGACTCCAAAATCTTGGTGAAAACAGTCCACAAACCCCCAAATATATAGGCTGTCAAAAACTAGCCGTTGGGACTTTGTCAGAACTGCCGGTCGACCGCCAACGGTGCGGTCGACCGCCAACGGTCGGATTTCTGACCGTTGGAGCCACGGTCGACCGCCAGGGTCGACCGACCCACTGGAGCTGAGAGTCCAACTCTCTGTCGGTCGACCCGTGCGGTCGGCCGAACTTTCCAGAGAGCTCTGCTCTCTAGAGCGGTCGACCAGCACGGTCGGCCGTTCTCCAGTACACAAAGGCGTGCACGTCTGTGCATGTCGGTCGACCGGTCCTGTCGGCCGACTCCTGTATTAGTCGACTATTAAAGGTCACTAGTCGACTTATACGAAGCCTGAAACAATTTTCTGGGATTTAAAACTTGGTCTTTTGGTTTAAATAAAATCCCATAAAATACATTAAAATCTACAAAAATAGTTTTACCAATATACTTTGATATACAAACATGCTTGCACAAAATCAAGGCATGTTATAAAAGATTGGACTATTTTTGTAACTTGGAAATATTTAGCTCATGAGAAAAACTGTATTTTCCAAAACATGTTTTCTAAACTTTGTTTTTCCAAAACATCTTTAAATAAAAACTAGATATTTTGAACTTATTAAAGCATAGTGTGTATGGATATGATCCACTACACAAATAAGATGAAATATCTAAGTTTTTGACAATAAGCATAAACTTGGTTTTGGTTGAAAGATGTAAACATGAATACCAAAAACCAAAATGATATTTTTTCAAAATGAAAGTCTTTTCTAAACTGAAAATTCTTTTACGAAAAGACAACTAAATCAAGAGTGTGTGCGTGTGATATATACTTGAGCAATCCACCACTATTCTATCCTTTATATTTTTAACTAAAACAAAAACAAAATCTTATACCTAGACACAAGTCTTCATCTTCTTGAAGTCTTCACTTGAAGGCTTCTCATCTTCTTGACTTGGTCCAAGCTTGATCCAAAAGCTCCTTGGATCACACCGTGCTAGCTCCAAATCTTAACATTTTATCCTTTGTTGAGCTATGCACCTACTAAGACCTTGATAATGAATCTGTCACTAATTAAACACAAGATCATTAGTAAACATAACTTCATGAGTTGATCATCATCAAAACTAGGGTGATAAGCCTTTGGGCCAACACCCTCTAGTGAGAGGTGATTGTGTTGATATCCCTCTAGTGAGAGGTGATTGTGGAGGTTGTGTTGGAATCCCTCAAAGTATAAAGGTGATTGTTGGTGTGTTGGCTTAGTGCCTTATCCCTCAAGTGTAAGGTGATTATTGTTTGGCTTTGAGCCTTATCCCTCAATTGTGAGGTTGATCTTGTGCGGCTTAGTACCTTGCCTCTAGTGAGAGGTTGTATTGGTGAGAGAGGAGTTGTGTACTCTTAAGTTGTATTTGTCTAAATTCTCAGTGGAGGTTCCCTGTGTGGGAAGTCCTGTATGGACGCTATAGTGGAAATCCTTCTGTGTGAAGGCGGGGACGTAGAGCTGGGTGCTCGAACCTCGAAACATATCTTGGTGTTTGCGTTTGATCCACTATCTCTAACTCTCTCTTATATGTGACTTGCATTGATTCATATTGTTCATTCATACTTATATACTTGGTATTGCTTATTTGTGTGCCATACTTGTGTTAAACCAAGAGAGCTTTATATAGCACCTTAACTCTTATTTAGAAGAATTTAGAGGAGATAGTTCAGAGCCCTTTACCGAGAATTCGGCTACACCCTTGGTTACACTAAGTGTGTTGCATTTAGTTTTTAATTTCATATCATTTGTCATTAGATTAGCCTTACACCTATTCACCCCCCTCTAGGTGAACTTTCAGAAGCCATTGTAATTTAAAGTGATAGATCAATACAAGGTGCTTCCATTCTTTTCACATGTCTTTTGTTTTTCCCTTTATTTTTGCTTTTTCTTTTTTTTACTTCTTGCTTTTTTTTGCTTGTCATGTTTACTATGAGTAGCTAGATTTTTCTCATGGCTTGCTAAGATATCACCACCATTACATCTAATGTCTAGTAGATAACCAGATTATATCATATGCATGCCCACTCCAATTTTTATTCTTGAAGACTCATTAGGATGAGCAATTAGGCCAAATATTTGCTAATACTTCTTAACTATTTTTCTTAATCTATGCTTGATGAAAATCTTGATATTTTAATATTAAACTTTGATTAGTGTTATTTCAAATAGGGTTAAGATTTCCTAAATACTTTCTAATGATTTTTCTTACTTTATACTTGATTGACAACCTTAATATTGTAACGTTAAAACTTGGATGGTGGTATTTCAAATCATCACCTAGTTTCAATCCTATGTATCTTGCTTGATTTTGTGGTGGAATATCATGTTTAGGATTTGAAATGAAGTAATTATCTATCTAGCATTAGCATATATGGTAGTTGATTATTAGTAAATTGTGAACCTTTCTTTTAGTTTGATTCTTTATCCACATACAATTCATGTTTTCTTTTCTAAGTTCCTTAAATAGAGAAGATAATAAGAAGACAATATTACCGAAAAGCTTTCATTACCTCTCTCCATGAGGCTCGACCCGTTTAGCTCTTGCTATAGCAGTTATATTGCAAAGATTCAGAGTTAAAACCAATCACATACACTTTTCATATTCTCTGTATTCTTTTGGCAATCAAATTTTGGCGCCGTTGATGGGGAGGGAACGCTATACATTGTTTTCCAACTAAATTCTTCTATGTTTGTGTTAAAATTATAAAAAAATATATATTCCTTATGTCCTATCTAAATTCATTTGTTACAATTCATTTGATAGGTCAAAACCAACTTTCCAACAACCATCTTCATATACCCTTTTTTTCAAACCTATAGAAGAACAATCTGATTGGAAAAAGAAGATAAAAATCTTTGAAGATTTCGCGTAACGAATTCATAAAGTGGAAGACTCACGATCCATTCAAAGATCTCAAACCCTAAATCCATACATGATTCAAAACTAAAATGATTACATCCATTATCTCGATAGGTTAGAAGCACAACTTGATCATTTGGAAAATATTAAAAATATTAGAATTGTGGAAACTCTACCTAACATTTTTTTGACCATTTTTTATTCACCAAGCCCTATTGACGAGACCGACGAATCATGGTATCTTGGAAACCTTGATCAAAATTCAATTTCATCGCATCAACGTGAACTTGATCAATCCCACCCATAGACAAATTATAAAGTTTTAACTTTAATGAAATTGAACTAGATTGTGAATGCGAACCCGATCCTCAACTTTGTGATCTAATTTCAAACTTTGAAACTATGTTGACTCCGGTGTCTTTACCTAATTTAGACCCAATTCCCAAGCCAACATTAATTCTAGTGCCCGTATATTATGACATTGGATCATCTATTTTGGGTAGTCATATTCATTTGATAGATCATGAATATAAACTTAAGTTCTTTGATTTGGAGCCCACTTTTGAACCAAACTTGATTCTCGAACCTAAATTTGATTTTTTCGAGCCAGTAATGGTTCCCAATCCTGTCATTCTTAAGAAATCAATCACTTCATCAAGTCAAATTCTATTATTTGACCCAAGGTGTAAACAATGATGACCCTAAGATGGTATTTCAAGATTTGACATACAACCAAGATAGTTTCAATGTAGGGATCGTGCATGATCCTATTCATTTGGGGATAATAATATTGTATATAGGAAAGAGGTCATAAAAGTTAGGTTTCTTGATGATCCACAAGATTTAGATAGGGTAGCAATGCTTGGCCCAAGCCGGCCACCACCGGAACCACCACCTTGAAGTCACATTTTGCCTTTCCTTTCTTCTTTTTCATGCATACATGCATTCATTCATACATTGAGGACAATGTATGAAATAGGTGCGGGGGAGGGTTTACTAACAAACTAACATAGGTAGATACTAACAAAAAAAATTTTAAAAAAAACTTTTTGAAAGAGAAAACAATATTTTGATTTTTTTCTGTAAGTAATTAAGTTAATTTTAAGGAATAGAAAAATCATAATTAAGATTTCTTAACACTTGGTCAAAATAAAGATTATTTGTTTGATTTTTAGGTTTAGGAGAAAAAAATTAAAAAAGTAATTTTGTCTTAATAGTTTTACCTTGATGAAATATGCATGCTTTATACACTTACACACTTGGGATTCAAAACAAAGACTCTTGTGTCTTAAAAATATATATATAATAAATAAATATAATTATTGATTAACTAGGTACTTTGACATAAGCAAGCCTTAGTACTTACGTGAAAGGTAGTTGATAAGTTTGAAAAAAATTAAAAATATATCACATATGTATTAACACATCTAATAATCAATTAGCTAGGTATTAGGGCCTCAAGAAGCCTTTATACTTATACGAAAGAAAATTATATGAGTTATACATATTTTTTAAAAAAAAGTACTTAAAGGGCAACGAAGTGGTAATACTTCAAACTTCTTATAAAAAGAAAAAAAAGAAAAAAGTAATAAATGTATAAGACGTGAGAGTTGAAGTTGAAGAATCTTAAGTAAAAAATTCGTGTTCCCAAAGATGCATGTGACTTAGGGTGAGATAATGACTCGATGAGAAATTCAGTTTCAATCCTAACCTAAATTGATAAATAATTACTTGAATAAAGACTAAGTATAAGAATGATCAATTTGATAATCCTAAAAACTTATAAAGTTCTTAATTTTATAAAGATATTTCAAATATTTTCTCTCTTTCAAAATGGTATTTCAAAAATACTAATACTTTATTTTTCTTTCTTTATGAATTTAATAGGTGTAATTCACTGAGAACCCTCGCGAGATAACACTCATCCTCTAGGGTAACCTAGAGGTTTAACGGCTTATTGCACGTGCTAAGTGCAATCGTGATTCCTACGAAAGTGAGTTAGGTTAGTTTAAATTAGTTTCTAACATTTAGTTTTGCTCGAGGATGATCAAAAGATAGGTGTGGGGTGTGATTGTACTCCAAAATTGCATTTTTATCATCATTTTTACACATATATCCTTGATCATTTCTTTATTAACTATTACTATTAACTCTCTCTTTGATTATGTGTGTAGTTACTTAAATGAAAGGGTAAAGATATAAGAAGCTTCATTTTATCCCTAATCCTATCTACAGTTAGATTTTAAATTAAATTGAATCCAAAGTAGGAAAGGATTAATCTTCATCTCTTAAATTCAAGTTCAAATTCGTAAGATAAACTCCTAGAAGATAAAAGGGCATAAAGCTAATCCTAATAGGGATAAGGAGGATAATTCAAATTAAATGGAGTTCAAAATCAATTCAGACTAAATTCAGACTGTACATGTTTTAGTATTCAGATCATAACTTTTGCTGCATATATTTAAATCAGATGATTCAAGACGCTACAGAAAGAAAACCTGAAAGACTACAATTCTTATGTTTATCACTCTGTCCAATTTAGCAGTCAAATAAGTCATATTCAGCGATCAATAATCCAACTTACTGCAGATCAGAATTGAATTCCCTATTGAATTAGGAAACCATCTAATTTGTATCCTAGTGTGATTAGGTTTAAGGCCTATTTAAAGAGCTGAAATCTCTGATAATATATCATCTCCACATCAGAGATTATAACTTCAGAGTATTTTTAGTTTCTCTTTCAAATTTCTTTTGTAATTTTTAGATTCTACTTCTACTTCTAATTCAAGATTTGTAAGAAAGAGAAGCCATTGTAATTTAAAGTGATAGATCAATACTAGATGCTTTCATTCTTCTCACATATCTCTTTTGCTATTTACTTTATTTTTGCTTTTTTTTTATTTCTTGCTTTCTTTTGCTTGTCATGTTTACCATGAGTAGCTAGATTTTTCTCATGGCTTACTAAGACATCACCACCATCACATCTGATGTCTAGTAGATAACCAGATTACATAATATGCATGCCTACTTCAATTTTTATTCTTGAAGACTCATTAGGATAAGCACCCAGGTCAAATATTTGTTTATACTTCTTAACTGTTTTTCTTAATCTATGCTTGATGAAAATCTTGATATTTTAATGTTAAACTTTGATTAGTGTTATTTGTTAAGATTTGTTAAATACTTTCTAATAATTTTTAATACTTTATACTTGATTGACAACCTTGATATTGTAACGGTAAAACTTGGATGGTGTTATTTAAATCATAACCTTGTTTCTATCCTATGTATCTTGCTTGATTTTGTAGTGGAATATCATGTTGAAGTAATTATCTATCTAGTATTAGCTGTATGGTGGTTGATTATTAGTAAGTTATGAACCTTTCTTTTATTTTGATTCTTTATCTATAGACAATTCATCTTTTCTTTTCTAAGTTCTTTAAACAGAGAAGATAATAAGAAGACAATATTATCGAAAAGCTTCCATCGCATCTCTCCATGAGGTTCGACCCGTTTAGCTCTTGCTACAGCGGTTAAATTGCAAAGATTCAGAGTTAAAACCAATCACATACACTTTTCATATTCTCTGTATTCTTTTTGGCAATCAGCAACCATTACCACCATACCTCGAAGTAGTTTTCCTGCATCACCATTACCCTAGAAGGCATACAAGTTAAAGAGAAACATGATAGATCCCTGCATTACACAAGGTACATCAGATCATCTGAAGTGAGCCGTATTCAGGTTGATCCGAGGTCGGCGTTGAGCAGCATGCCCCGCAGGGTCATCCAGCATTTGGGGATCCACACCCATCGGCTAAGCGCCACTCAAACAACCATCTATGGCTTATATACCAATGGTACGTACCCGATGGGGAGAATCAAACTCAGGTGTCAAATTGGGGACATGAAATTTAAGGTGACATGTTATGTCATTGACGCTGACACCTCGTACAAATTGCTACTGAGACGACCCCGGATTCACCGTAATGCCATCGTCCCATCCACTCCTCATCAAGTAATGAAAATACATTGGTGAAGATGAAAAAGTGAGAACGTTAATTACCGAAAGACATCTGTTCTAAGGAGTTGAGAATTATTTTTCTAGTTCTCTCTTTTATTAGGATTCTCTTGAGGTTCATGAGAATCCACCCCCGAAGAACCCGACTCTGGCAACGAAGCAGATTCGGAGCCAAAAAAAGACGAGTGTCTCTGAGAAATAAATCTCCTTGTAACAAGCATTGATAAGCTCAATTTTGATACCACTGCCAATGTTGAAGAAGAGTGGTTTATCAATAAAAATTTATATTTGGCTTACCTTTCTGCATTTGCTTCAGATTCTGTACTGTCAGGTACTAGTACTGACGTGGATACTGATCCTTGGTCAGCAATGAATACTTTGACATCATTGCGCACACCAATAAAGTCATCTCTCTTGGTATGCAAAAAGATTGGAGGCGCACACAATACTCTCTTCAAAGTACCAGCAAAGCGGAAGGGTCAAAAGCCGATTCTATTCGGGCGGATCAAAACTGAGCCTGTATCTTGTGAAAGCTCAGAAGGTAATTCTGAGTCTCCACAATTCTTCTATTATAGACAAAAGTCATGTCACATGATGGAAAAAATGGGGTATGTTTTACTAAGGAACCAAGCCTTAATTTTGGTAAAAGAAAATGAGCACTGCTTCGTTCATTTGTATCGAAAGGCAAAGATCTCGATTACTACCAAAAGACCCGAAGAGGACTCGTTTATGTAACTACACCTGTCTTATCAGATTTTTAATCTAGAAAAGAGGTATATCAAGGCCACTCATCAGCAACGTCATCGTGGGACTCAGATGTTAGTGTCGGCGATGTTTTCAAAAGTTTCTCAGTGAAGATGGTATCAACCAACCATTTGGAAGATGATGGAGAAGATACCTTTTAATCTGAAGAATTAATCCAGTTGGACTTTGATCCATGGATTAAACACTTAAATACTCTTTGTAATATATGCTTCGAACAACGTGAACCACCCACTGAGGATAAAGTGACTCAGATAAATCTTAGAGATGAGGTTACCCCAAGTCCATCTTCATAAGCGAGAGCTTGTCACCTTTCAAGAAAGAAGACCTATTATAACTCATACGAGAGTATATAGATGTCTTTGCTTGGAATTATGAGGACATGCCCAGGCTCAATCCCCATATGCATCATCTCAACATTAACCCGGACACCAAATCAGTCAAACAGCAGTAACGACGGTTCTGTCTCAAGACCATGGAAACAATCGAATCAGAGATCAAAAAGCCTATAGACTCTGGTTTCGTCAGGGAAGAACAACATCCTGATTGGGTGGCCAATATCGTTCTCGTTCCAAAAAAGAATGGAAAGATCCAGATTTGCATCAACTAACGTGATCTGAATGCCGCTTGCCCTAAAGACAAATTCTCTCTCCCGATAATGTTATGATTGACAATACGTGCAGTTTTGAGAGGATCTCTTTCATGGATGGCTTCTAGGGTATAATCAGATAAAAATGTACCTTGAAGATGAAAACACATCTTTTAGGACTCCTTCGGGAGTATACTACTACACAGTAATGCCCTTTGGCTTGAAGAAAGCTGGTGCGACATATCAGCATGCCATGAATGCGATCTTCCAAGAGCATATACACAAGATCGTAGAATGTTGTGCTGATGATATCGCCGAGAAAAGCCACGACAAAGACTATCATCCGCAGACCTGAAAAGAGTATTCAAAATTATGTATGCTCATCAGTTGAAGATGAACCTGACTAAATCCTTCCTGGGGGTAGCCAGTGGTAAATTTCTTGAATTTGTTATTACATCCAAAGAAATTCACTAGATCTAGAGAAGATCTGTGCCATCCAAGGGATGCAACCTCCGAGAAATCTTAAAGAACTCAGTGGCTTACAGGGATGATTGGTATATATCCTGAGATTTATATCAAATCTTTCAGAATGGTGCCAACCCTTCACCAAGCTAATGATGAAGGAAGTCTCATTCATTTAGGATAATGCTTGCCAGGAACTATTTGAAGAGATCAGGGAGTATCTCACACATCCACCTGTTCTGGTAGCTCCAGTATCAGGAAAATCTTTTCTGTTATATATTTGAGTGATGGATCATTCCTTGGGAGTTTTACCAGCTCAAAACAATGATCAAAATCATGAACAGGCAACCTATTATTTAAGTAGAACAATGATTGGGGTGGAGCACCATTAGGACCCAATCAAGAAGGAATGCTTAGCGTTAGTCTTCGCTATCCAGAAGATATGACACTACCTTACGGGGCAACACATTCACCTTATCTCTAGAGCTAATCCCCATAGATTGCTCATGATAAGACCATCTTCGTTGAACTACAGATTAGCAAAATAAGCTATATTACTCTCACAATAAGAGATGCAATTCATGCCACAAAAGACGATCAAAGGGCAAGCTGTGGCAGGTTTTCTAGTCGATCATCTAGTTCCAGGAACTTCAAAACTTTATGATGATCTCCCAAACGAGATTGTAGAAGTTAACATCATCAACGTCTCCTCAGAAGAACAAGTGTGGCAACTATTCTTTGACGGAGCGTCAAGGACAAGTCCCGAGGGAAATATCATTGCAGGGATGGGAGTAGTATTTATCTCCGCACATAACTATGTGATCTCTTATGCATTCTTGTTAACTGAGCCGTGTTCTAATAATGTACAACCCTCTCTTGATCGCTATGTAATTTACTGGAGAGATTCGAGTTAAAAATCTCGAAGCATACGGCGATTCAAATCTCATCGTCAACTATGTTTGCGGAGAGTACGAAGTCCGGTATGAAGACTTGGTGCCCTATCACAATGCGACCAGTGCCATAGCAGAGAAGTTTGAAAACTTCTATATTAATCATATAACATGGCAATAAAATACTCATGCAGATGCACTGGCATCTTTCGCCGCTTCATTGGCCCTTCCAGTTGGATCCACGGAGAGAGTACTTGTCTGCAGTCGTGACTTGTACTGTTGCAAATTTGTCCTTAAAGATAGTAGAACTCTAAGATGAGACCTTCAACTTAAAGATGTTCTTATGAATTCAACAAGTCTCAAACCTAGGAATTGGTGATTTTTTACATTGACTTCGTCTTGTATGACATATTGATTGATGACCCCAAGGAGTCAACTGCCATTAGAAGGAAAGCCCCTCGATTCTATTATAATGTGATCAATGAACATTGTGTCATCGATCGTACGATGGCATCCTCACATAAGAAGGTACAGGAGGCGCTCAAAGCTCATGACGGTGTGTGTGGAGCTCACCAGCTCGGACCTAATCTTGGAGACCGGCTTAGAAGACTTGGCTATTACTGGCCGAAGATGATCCCTGACACCATCGCCTATGCTAAGCGATGTTAAGCTTGTCAGATCCACGGTGACTTTGTCCATCAAGCACCAGAATATTTTCTTTCAACGTCCTCCTCACGGCCTTTAGAGATGTGGGGAATGGATGTTATTGGACCCATCAGTCCTCCAACATCCAAAGAATATTGCTTCATCTTAGACATAATAGATTACTTTTCTAAATGAGCAAAAGTTATTCCCCTGAAGGAAGTAAAGACACAAAACGTGATCAAGTTCATCAAACATCACATATTCTACCGCTTTGGTGTATCTGGTGAATTGTCGAGATAATGGACCCCAATTCGTCAGCCAAGCATTTTAAAGGTTCTGTAATAAATTTAAAATCCAAAGTGTGTCGTCAACGGCATACTATCTAGCTGTTAATGGCCTTGCATAAGCTTTTAAGAAGAATATTGGAAAGTTTCTCAAGAAATTTATATCGAAAAGTCAACGTGATTGGGATGATGAATTAGGTGAATGCCTATGGGCTTATTGTACAATGACAAGAACCCCGACAAAGGCCATGCTATTTTTCTTGGTGTATAGATGTGAAGCTATACTCCAACTGGACATCCAGATCTCATCTCTACGAGTTATCTTGACAACCAGGATGGCAGATAAGGAGAAGAATCGACTGCATCTCCAAGAGTTGAAAGCTTTTGATGACAAACGTTTACAAGCCTAACAACAAATCGAGCTCTATCAAGCCTGAATTTCTAGATCTTTTAGTAAGAAAGTCAGACAATGGATTTTCAATAAAGGTGACCTTGTCTTAACTGTCAGAAGACCTATCATCTGACACACAAGACGAAAGGGAAATTTCAACCCAACTGGGAAGGATCATTTGTAGTAGAGTTAGTCTACTCAAATGGAGCATACTATCTCATAACTCCGAATGGCGATACGCTCATGATGCCGATCAATGGCAGATTCTTGAAGAAGTACTATCCTTAACAGGACTCTTCTCATGATCAGATTAACGCTACACCTCTAATCAAAGTCTCACCTTAATCAATCGGGTTAATTAGGGTTCGAGATCTAAGATTCTTGGAAGAGCGACAAAGAAGAGCTTCTTCCTTCAACGGATTGCATCACGGTCGATCGACGCCAAACAGATCGAACATTGTTGACATCACGATGCATGATGTTAATATTAAAGAGACAAAGTTAGAAATTTCAGTTTTAGCTTTGTTATTTTTTTCATGATCAGGTTAACACTATACCTCTGCAAAAAGCCTCACCCTGATCAATCAGATAAATTAGGGTTTGAGATTCAAGATGTTTGGAAGAGAGCCAAAGAAGCGCTTCTTCCTTCAATGGATCACCACGCGATCGATTGATGCCAAGCCAACTAAATATTGGTTACACCATAATGCATGATGTAAATATTGAAGAAAGGGCAAAGGCAAAAATGTCATGTTTTAGCCTTGTCACTCTTCTCTAGTATATCTGCGCACATCCAACGCCTCTGATGGCTAAAGGATAGAGGAAACTGTTGGCATTTAGCCCAATGGAAAATCCTCAACAACTTATCATGCTGAGGGGAATAACATGATTAGCCTAACTCAAATGGTAATTGGTAAAGGCTTACCAAATCTATTGATAGCTGAGGGTTTGCTAAAGATTCTAAGGGACCTGATCTCACCTTCCCCTTCAACATCTGTTACCAATTCCTATCTATGGAATGGTAAAATTACGAAAAGCTATAATTGTTTCCCCAGCAAAATAGTCACAGATTAAACATGTCAAGTTAACATTATACCTCTAGCATACCCCGCTGTTAAGTTAATATTATACCTCTAACAGTGACTCCCCCAATCTCTCCAGTGGAAAAAAATTTCACTTGTCAATTTTCTTCAATATAATGACAAGTCCACAAAATTACTCAAATTGCAAAAACACTCGGTTATATTAAAAACTACACCTCTAACAAATTTTTTACTTGTCAATTCTCTTCAATAGAATGACGAGCCTATAAAATTGCTCAAATCACAAAACTCTCGGTTAAGTTAAACACTACATCTCTGACCAAAATTGCTCATATCACAATATGAATCCTTGTCAAGTTAACATTATACTTATGACAGTGATTCTCTCAATTTTTCTAACGAAAACGAGACGTTCGATACTAAGTTAAATATCACACCTCTGGCATCCATTTCATTGTTAAGTTAAATACTACACCTATGATATTGATCTTTCCTTGAGCTTTTTCATCGAAGTCGAGATGTCAAACGCTAAGTTAATATCACACCTCTAGCATTCATCTCACTATCAAGTTAACACTAAACCTATGACAGTGATTTTTCTCAGTTTTCTCAATGAAAATGAGATCTCCTAAATGCTAAGTTAATATCGTACCTCTAGCATTCTCCTTCTTATCAAGTTAATATCACACCTCTGATAATTTAAGTTTCTTTCAATTGCAAATCCTAACCCGTCAGGTTAACATTTACACCTCTGACGGTAAAAATTTTCATAAATCCCCAGTAGGTTTAACTCCACTTGTTATTCTCATCAATAGGATAGCAAGTCTACCAAATTCGTTCAAAACACGAATTTAACTTCTGTCAAGTTAACATCACATCTCTGATAGTAACCTTTTCAAATTCTTGACAAAATTCACAAACTTTGAGTTGTTTTGTTAATCGTCACCTCCAGCAATCAAAGATAATCACTTTCATTTGTCTGATTTTCAAAACACAACAAAAAAAAAAGTTAAGACAAAACGAAGGCGAAATTATCACTTTTTATATCAAAATTAAAAAGTGATACAGACATTCTCTTATTTAATAGGATGGAGTGTTAAAAAAAAAGGAACAAAAAATTATTCTCGCTTAGTGAAAGACTTTATTTTGTCCTTGAGGCATTGAATGTCTCATTGGCGCGCCCCCTCAATCTCAGTTAAGACCCAGGGCCTTAGCTCCTCTTCGGACAAAAGCTTTTTTGTAGTGAATTGTGCCTGAAGAACTTCCAATTTCAAAGTATGGACATCGAGCTCCTGTTGTACTTGACCTTTAGCGACCTCGAGCTCCTCCACCCTCTTTCTCTCATTCTCAAGCTTCATCTCATTATCATGGATTAAAGCTTGTGCCTTGGCAATTGCAACTCGGGAACTCGCTATCACACCTTCTGCACTTTTGGTGACGATCTCGGATCTCTAAAGGTCATCTGTTAAGTTTTGATAGCGGGCTTTCAAATCATCGAGAGAACGAGCTTCCTTAGCTATCAGCTCCTCAATTTCCTTTGGCTCCCATTCCTGGTTGGCGTGAAGATTCTCAGACATCCATGGAGCATCAGCAACCGGACTGGCTCTCTTCAGGTTTCTAAGGTCCCTCGAGTACACACCGAGTTGTTCAATTAGCACTTGATGTGCTCTTTCTCGATCAAAATCCCCAATCTGCCAGATGTTTTTGACCTGGTTCTTAAGGAGTTTTCATAGAACTCGAATGAACTTTGCCCAGAAAGCACAACTTCAATGCATAGTCCATTATTGTGAAGAATTGCCTGATCATTTGGAGAGACAACTCTTCTAGAATGTCCATAACTGGTGTCAGTACTGGCAGAGTACTTCCTGGTCTAGTCTCTACGACTGCAATAGAGACACGGTAAGAAGTTGAAGGAATGTCCTCCACACCAGTGCCCATAAAAGGTTATTCTACCTGTGTTGGGACAATGTCACCTACAACTATTACAAGGATGTCAGTGACAACACCAAGACGGAGATTATCGAATGCTGATATCTTATCAGGTTGGGGAGACGTAGAGGGTAAATCCTCCGGTGGTTCTCATGGCTGAGAAGATTCCTCAGCCATGGATGTTGTACCTACAGGGGCCACCTCGGTGCTGATCATGAAAACTCTCGTGCCTTCTGGCTTAGTCAGTTCTTCAATTGTCTCAACGATGTTTGATGTGGTTTCGCCTTCAATGGCAGCGGTAGCCCCTGCAAAGGGTTACTCAAGATATCGTCTATGTTTTTGATAGAAAGAGGCATTGGTGGAAAAAAAAAGATATCTTCGGCAGTAGTAATCTCCTTAGATAGCAGCTCTATCTCTGGGGGAGCCACTTACATCTCCTCTTCCACCACATGCAAAGACTTACTGGCATCGTGAGGAGCATACTCAGGTCCAATATCATGTTCATTACCTTCGAACAACAAATATGACACTTGGACCAAGGATGCCTCAGAAACTGGAGCTTTTCCACCGATTAGTCTAGTAGTCAGATTCGATTCAATGACCTTCAAGACTAGCATCATAATGCTTGGAGAGCCCAGTTACATTTCAGCTCCTTCGCTTGAGGTCTTTAAGCAAGCTAATAGAGCTTATGACTGTGGCCCTTTCACAACCTATATTCCTGAAAACACCTAGAGGGGGGGTGAATAGGTGTGAATGCTAATCTAATGATCTTTTTAAACTTTAATTAAATAAGTGATGCAACGATCTCTCAAAACACGACTAAGAGCCGAATACCCCTTGCGAGGTTCTGAACTCCTTCCTCCCAATTCCCCTAGATATGGGTTAGAGGTGCGCAATGCAACCGTGTTGTATGAGATATGATCGAACAAGTAAAGGATGAAATGCTATGATGAAATACACACAAGCAATATAGCAAGTAAAGTGAACAAGACAAGATTGCACAAGTAAAGGGTTAGTTCTCAAGCAAATAATTCAAGACAATATAAAGCAAGAGAAATTGTAAGAAAGAATAACGCAAAGGCAATCGCAAACAAGATGATTTGTTTCGAGGTTCGAGCACACTTGCTCTAGTCCCCGCCTTCACCTCCGTGAAGGGTTTCCACTATCCACCGAGGATGCCTTTACAATTTGGTCTACCGAAGACCGAGCACCGAGCTCCACCGAGTACAAAGGACCTCTACCGAAGAGGTTGCTCCACAAGGAAAGGAATACAAGAACAAAGTGATCACAACAAGATCACTACACTATTTCTCAAACTCTTTTACAAACACTCTCACTTCAATTACAACTTCACTATAGAATGAGTATAGGATTTTTTGCTCTATGAAGTGTGGTGAGAAAAACTTCAGTTGTAGAGTGATATTAGCAATCAAACACAACTGAAAAACTAGCTCAAAAAGAATTAGAATGAAGGCTTTAAAACTCTTTTCTTTTCTCTTTTGAAAACAACACAAACTTGAGGATTTTCTTGGTGAAATGCAATAGAGACTTCTCCTCTATTTATAGGGTTAGAAAATAGGTTAAAAACAATTTCTTTTTGTCTTATTTTCTCTGAAAAAGCTCCCCAACAACTCTCCAAAAATCTGTTAAAGCTGAAAATAAAAACAGTTTTTCAGAACTGCCCAAAGAGGAAAGAGCCGTTAGGCTTGTTGCAGGCCTGGCGGTCGACCGGTCCGGTCGACCGCCAGCACAGCTGCAAAGAGCCGTTGGTGCCCGGTCGACCGGTCCGGTCGACCGTCCCAAAAGAGGAAACACAGTTTCCTTCTTCTGGTCGACCGGTTCGGTCGACCGAAATAACCCGAGAGCAATTTGCTCTCCATCGGTCGACCGGTTCGGTCGACCGACAGACATGCACAAACAGTGCATGTCCAGACACATCGCCGGTCGACCGGGCCGGTCGACCGAAGTTGCCTGAAACAGAAAAACTGGGCTGTTTTGAGTTAGAAAAAATTTGAAGAATATTTTAAAAATACATATAGCTAAGTATTATGCAGAAAATAGTTTATACACATGTTTTAAACAAGATTTTCAAGATTAAAGCTTTTGGTACATGTATATATAAACTAAGGCATAAAACTTAGAAATAAACATTTTCAAAACATAGGAAATATATGAAACAAATGTGTGTGCAAATCCTAGAGCCAAATTTCATATACTCAAACTTTAACATTCTATTTCTTACAATGATTCTAAGACTTCAAGATCTTCAATAGGCTTCTTCATATGATCTTCAACACTTGTTCCTTGAGCCTAATTGGAGTTGACTTGAGTCCAAATCCTTGTATTTGTGAGAGAAGACTTCTAGAATGAATAGAAATCTGAAACACACTTAAACAACAAATGTTATTAGTACAAATAACTAATATGTTTTGTAATCATCAAAATACACTAATCATGGGTGATTGTAACCTTGGGCCAACAATCTCCCCCTTTTGATGATGACAAAACATATAGGTTATTAAAATAAACATGGAAGAGGAGTTTGGAAAACTCCCCCTCAAATAATGCTATGTATAAAAATTTGACTATGGAAGCACAATACATAAAGCATTCAAGGCAAAATAGTTTTGTAAAAAAAACTTAAATAAACAATCTTAACAAACTCAAACATATATCAAACTTCTCAAACAAGTTCAAAATATCAAACTCTTAAACTTATTACAACTCTTAAACAACTTATTACAACTTATTCTCCCCCTTTTTATCATACATCAAAAAGGGCTAAAATACCAATAGAAAAACAATTTTATTTTTAAGAATCCATAATGCAAACATTCAACTCACCACAAATAAAGGAAAATCTAGCATAATCTAGAGGTTTAGTAAAAATATCGGCAAGTTGAAAATCGGTAGAAACATAATCAATATCAATATCACCTTTCTCATAATGATCTCTAAGAAAGTGATATCTAATGTCAATGTGTTTGGTTTTACTATGTTGATTTGCATTCTTTGTCATGTGAATAGTACTAGTATTATCACAAAATATTTTAACATGATCAAAGTGTAAATCATAGTCAAGGAGAGTATGTTTCATCCAAAGAACTTGTGCACAACAAGCTCCAGCTGCAACATACTCCGCCTCGGCGGTTGATAGGGCTACCGAATTTTGCTTTTTAGAAGACCAAGATACAAGACAATTACCTAAGAATTGACATGTTCCACTTGTGCTCTTTCTATCTACCCTACAACCCGCATAGTCGGCATCCGAAAAACTCTTCATTTCAAATAATCCGATTTTAGGATACCACAAACCCATTTCAATAGTGCCCTTAAGGTATCTAATTATGCGTTTAACCGCAATTATGTGAGATTCTTTAGGACAAGATTGAAAACGTGCACAAAGACAAACGGAAAACATAATATCCGGCCTACTAGCCGTCAAATAAAGCAAGCTACCAATCATGCTACGATATAATTTAATGTCTACACTTTTACCTTGTTCATCCTTGTCAAGCTTTGTAGTTGTTGCCATGGGAGTTTTGCTTACTTTCGATCCTTCAAGCCCAAACCTTTTGATTAGTTCCTTTGTGTACTTGGCTTGATTGATGAAGATCCCATCCTTCCTTTGCTTGATTTGGAGTCCAAGGAAATAGTTGAGTTCCCCCATCATAGACATTTCGAATTCATCCTTCATGCATGATTCAAAAGCTTTGCAAAGAGATTCATTAGTAGAACCAAAAATAATATCATCCACATAAATTTGCACAATAAGAATATCTTTTTCTACATGTTTTGTAAATAAGGTTGTATCAATTTTACCTTTCTTAAAACCATTTGAAGTAAAAAATGAAGAAAGTCTTTCATACCAAGCCCTAGGGGCTTGTTTTAAACCATAAAGAGCTTTATCTAATTTAAAAACAAAATCCGGATGTGTAGGATCAACAAACCCGGGGGGTTGTTCAACATACACCTCCTCTACAATAAATCCATTTAGAAAAGCACTTTTAACATCCATTTGAAATAATTTGAAATCTTTATATGAGGCAAATGCTAGTGTCATCCGTATGGCTTCAAGCCGTGCTACGGGTGCAAAGGTTTCTTTAAAATCGATCCCTTCGATTTGAGTGTAACCTTGGGCAACTAACCTAGCCTTGTTTCTAACTACATGACCCGATTCATCCAACTTGTTCTTAAAGATCCACTTAGTACCAATTGTTGGTCTATCGTGGGGCCTAGGAACAAGGTGCCAAACTTGGTTGCGCTCAAATTGATTGAGCTCCTCTTGCATGGCTAGCAACCAATATGAATCGGCCTCGGCTTCGAGGACATTTTTGGGTTCAATATGAGAAATGAATGCATAGTTACCACAATAGTCATGAATTCTAGAGCGAGTAGTTACCCCTTTGATACTTCACCTATGACGAGGTCCTTGGGATGATGTGGATTGTATCTCCAATCCTTTGGTAGTGGTTGAGTAGGCTCCACCTCATGTGTTTGATGTTCATTTCCTTGTGCCTCTTCCACTTTAGCTTTGCTTCCTTCATCATCCTTTGATTTGTCTCCCATAGTAGAAGCATCCTTCAAGGTCACTTTCTCCAAACCTTCATCCAATGCATCTATTTCTACAACATTCTTAACAAACTTGTTAGATTCCTCAAACTTAACATGAATAGACTCTTCAATAGTCAATGATGATCTAATAAAAACTCTATAAGATTTACTAGTGTTAGAGTAACCTACAAAAATAGCCTCATAAGATTTAGGATCAAATTTTCCTAAATTATCTTTTGTGTTTAAAACAAAACATTTGCAACCAAAAACTTTAAAATAGGAAACATTAGGTTTTCTAGAAAAATACATTTCAAAAGAAGTTTTAGTAGTATTTTTGCACAAGAAAACACGATTTGATATATAGCATGATGTATTTACGGCCTCGGCCCACAAATAATGTGGTAAACCATATTCACTTAGCATTGTCCTAGCCATCTCTTGTAATGTTCTATTTTTCCGTTCAACTACTCCATTTTGTTGTGGAGTTCTAGGACAAGAAAGTTCATGCTTTATTCCATGTTCATCACAAAAAGTGGTAAAGGGTTGGTTAATGAATTCACCTCCTCTATCACTTCTTATTCTCAAAATCGAAACATCTTTTTCTTTTTCAACTCTTTTCTTAAAAGTTTGAAAATACGAAAATGCTTGGCTTTTATGTTCAAGAAAGAAAACCCAAGTAAACCTTGAAAAGTCATCAACCAAAACATAAGCAAATCTATTCCCACTTAGACTTTTGGTTTGTGTAGGGCCAAAAAGATCCATATGGATTAACTCCAAAGGACGTGATGTCATGATATCCTTAATTGACTTGAAAGAAGACTTAGTTTGTTTCCCAAATTGACATGCATCACAAACTCGGTCTTTTTCAAAATTCAAGCAAGGAATACCTTTCACCATTTCCTTTGTGTTTAACCTAGAAATGTGATCAAAAGAAATATGCCCTAATCTCCTATGCCACAACCAAGAGTCATCATCGAGGGCTTTCAAATAAGTAATATTACAAGACATATTTAACATATCAATCATATAAACATTACTTTCACGAAAATCGGAAAATACACAAACATTAGAAGTTCTATCAATTACTTTACAAGAAACATTATCAAAAACAATATCAAAACCTTTATCACAAAGTTGACTAACACTCAAGAGATTATGCTTGAGGTCATCAACTAAAACTACATTTTCAATTAAAGGAGAGGTGCCAAGTTTTACATTACCAATACCGATGATTTTACCCTTGGCGTCATCTCCGAAGGTGACGGTGCCACCTTCATGATATCTTGATAGGGTTGCAAAGTTATTGATGTCCCAAGTCATGTGCCTTGAGCAACCGCTATCAAGATACCACAATCCTCTACGTCGTTGGGATTTGGAAAGTACCTACATCATTTAACATAATTGTTGATTTTGGTACCCAAACTTTCTTGGGTCCTTGAAAGTTAGTGCCTCGAACCCAAACATTATGACGTGATATGTTTAATCTATCATAGCAAAAATTGGCTAAGTGCCCTTTCCGTCCACAATGTGAACATGAGAACACTCTACCATACATGAATGCATGATGTGTATGTGTAGTGTGAGCATGTTTTGGGGTTTTGCCATGTTGTTTAGGTTGTGTAGCATGAACATGAACATGAGCATGAGCATTTTTCTTTGGGGCTTGTTTCTTAGGAAACATAGCCTCAATTTTCTTTTTGTTAAATTCACAATCTTTCAAAACAACACTTAATGAGTCTAATCTTTCCTTAAGCATAGAAACTTCATTTGAATCAATTAGTGGGGCCTTACCTTTGTAAGAAATCTTATATTTTTCAAAATCATTTTTGGTAGTGGCCAAAGTGGAAACCAAATCATCTTTTTCCTTTGTAAGAGTAAAAACTTGAAGACTTAAAGATTCATTATCCTTTTTCATTTTAAGATACTTTTTCTTTAAGAAATCATAGTTTTGTGACAACTCAACAAAAGCTTCTTCTAACACATCCATAGAAAGTTCATTATCATGAGAAGGGGAAGAGCTTACCTTGCTTGTGCCTTCATTAGCCATGAAGCACATGTTGGCGGTGTCTATTTCTTCCTCGGATTCGGTCTCCGAATCCCAAGTTGCCTTCATAGCCTTCTTCTTGTAAGGCTTCTTTGAAGTGGAGGGCTTAGCTTTGTCCGGACACTCCGCCACAATGTGTCCCGGTCTTTGGCAATTGAAGCACACAATCTTCCTTTCTTCTTTGCCTCCTTGCCATCTTCTTCTACCTTGGTACTTCGCCTTGTTGTACATCCTCCAGACATTCTTAACAAGGAGTGAGAGCTCCTCATCATCTTCTTCTTCATCGTCTTCATCGGAGTGTGTAGCTTGACTCTTGAAGGCGATAGCCTTCTTTTTGGAAGGAGCCATATCCTCCCTTGCTTTCCTTTCCATCTCATGGGTTTTGAGGTTCCCAATGAGACCTATAAGCTCCATCTCTTCATTGTCGTTGAGTTCCTTCAAGGTTGTTGCTTTAACTTCCCATGAAGGAGGAAGAGCCCGGATGATCTTCCTTACTCTTTGATCATTGTTGATATCTTCACCTAAAGAAGAGAGTCCATTAGTAATCTTGGTAAATCTTGTAACCATATCATCTATGGTTTCATTTTCTTGCATGCTAAATGTTTCATATTGGGATCGAAGAAGGTCAATCTTAGCCTTCTTTACTTGTGAGGTGCCCTCATGAGTGACTATCAAGTGTAACCAAATCTCATATGCGGATTTGCAATGTATAACCCTAGCTATGTCATCATCATTTAGGGCTTGAAGAAGTGCATAGTGAGCTTTGGCATTGGCATCGAATTCCTTAGTCTCTATTTCGGACCAAGTGGATTCGTCACCGGGGGGTACACTAAAGGACTTAGTCACGGCTTTTGCAACTCGGCTACCTAGAGATTGCAAAAACACGGTCATCTTAACTTTCCATATGGGAAAGTTAAGTCCATCAAACTTAGGAGGGGTCTTAATTCCATCGGCCATTTTTACTATATGAATGTGAATGAAATGATTAGCAAATTAGGATCTTCTCTAAGGTGGTTAAACCAAATCCTAGAGTCCAAGCTCTGATACCAATTGAAAAACACCTAGAGGGGGGGTGAATAGGTGTGAATGCTAATCTAATGATCTTTTTAAACTTTAATTAAATGAGTGATGCAACGATCTCTCAAAACACGACTAAGAGCCGAATACCCCTTGCGAGGTTCTGAACTCCTTCCTCCCAATTCCCCTAGATATGGGTTAGAGGTGCGCAATGCAACCGTGTTGTATGATATATGATTGAACAAGTAAAGGATGAAATGCTATGATGAAATACACACAAGCAATATAGCAAGTAAAGTGAACAAGACAAGATTGCACAAGTAAAGGGTTAGTTCTCAAGCAAATAATTCAAGACAATATAAAGTAAGAGAAATTGTAAGCAAGAATAACGCAAAGGCAATCGCAAACAAGATGATTTGTTTCGAGGTTCGAGCACACTTGCTCTAGTCCCCGCCTTCACCTCCATGAAGGGTTTCCACTATCCACCGAGGATGCCTTTACAATTTGGTCTACCGAAGACCGAGCATCGAGCTCCACCGAGTACAAAGGACTTCTACCAAAGAGGTTGCTCCACAAGGAAAGGAATACAAGAACAAAGTGATCACAACAAGATCACTACACTATTTCTCAAACTCTTTTACAAACACTCTCACTTCAATTACAACTTCACTATAGAATGAGTATAGGATTTTTGGCTCTATGAAGTGTGGTGAGAAAAACTTCAGTTGTAGAGTGATATTAGCAATCAAACACAACTGAAAAACTAGCTCAAAAAGAATTGGAATGAAGGCTTTAAAACTCTTTTCTTTTCTCTTTTGAAAACAACACAAACTTGAGGATTTTCTTGGTGAAATGCAAGAGAGACTTCTCCTCTATTTATAGGGTTAGAAAATAGGTTAAAAACAATTTCTTTTTGTCTTATTTTCTCTGAAAAAGCTCCCCAACAACTCTCCAAAAATCTGTTAAAGCTGAAAATAAAAACAGTTTTTCAAAACTGCCCAAAGAGGAAAGAGCCGTTAGGCTTGTTGCAGGCCTGGCGGTCGACCGGTCCGGTCGACCGCCAGCACAGCTGCAAAGAGCCGTTGGTGCCCGGTCGACCGGTCCGGTCGACCGTCCCAAAAGAGGAAACACAGTTTCCTTCTTCCGGTCGACCGGTTCGGTCGACCGAAATAACCCGAGAGCAATTTGCTCTCCATCGGTCGACCGGTTCGGTCGACCGACAGACATGCACGAACAGTGCATGTCCAGACACATCGCCGGTCGACCGGGCCGGTCGACCGAAGTTGCCTGAAACAGAAAAACTGGGCTGTTTTGAGTTAGAAAAAATTTTGAAGAATATTTTAAAAATACATATAGCTAAGTATTATGCAGAAAATAGTTTATACACATGTTTTAAACAAGATTTTCAAGATTAAAGCTTTTGGTACATGTATATATAAACTAAGGCATAAAACTTAGAAATAAACATTTTCAAAACATAGGAAATATATGAAACAAATGTGTGTGCAAATCCTAGAGCCAAATTTCATATACTCAAACTTTAACATTCTATTTCTTACAATGATTCTAAGACTTCAAGATCTTCAATAGGCTTCTTCATATGATCTTCAACACTTGTTCCTTGAGCCCAATTGGAGTTGACTTGAGTCCAAATCCTTGTATTTGTGAGAGAAGACTTCTAGAATGAATAGAAATCTGAAACACACTTAAACAACAAATGTTATTAGTACAAATAACTAATATGTTTTGTAATCATCAAAATACACTAATCATGGGTGATTGTAACCTTGGGCCAACAATTCCTTCTAAAGTGGCAAGGCCCCTACCATGCTGACTTTGAATAAGCATAGGAGCTACCTCTTCCTTTTTCTCAGATTTTGTAGAGCCCAACCCTGGCTGAGAAGCTCCTTATAGTGGAACTTCAGCTTTAGGCTCCCTTTGTACCTTCTTCTGGCTCGAGCCACCGACAAAGGGGGAAGGATGAGCACTCTTTGCCACGGCCTTGCGAGACTTTCTTACAGAGTGTTCCTCTATAATTTCAACAACGCGCTTTGCCACTTCATATGCGCCGGCCTCTTTCTCAGCCTCTAAGTACTCATTTATTCCCTTCTTACGAACAGTCTTGATCCCCTATAAGCACTGTAGGTGGACTTGATGGCTTTAATGCATGAGGCATTCATCTAATAATCCGGCAACGTATTGACAATAATATACCAAGTGCAAAAGTTGAGGCTCGTATACGCGTTGGGTGATCTTTGAGGAAAACTGAACATTACCCCCATCCCCCCAGCCATGTGAAAGTACCATTCCCGTGCCCATTCGAATAGGTTTTTCTTAAAGTGAAGGTCGGTATTTGGATTCCCCACGTAGAGCTTATCATACCCAAATTGACGAGGAAATCAGCTTGGCAGATAAGGCTCAATCGTACAGGTGTCACCCTAATGAAAAATGAGATATCCAGATCAAATACTCATTAACCAACAGAAGACACCGATCGAAAGGGTGGTATACCCATCTGGCCCTGCGATATCCAGAAATCGGTCTCCATATGATGTATCATGAATATCGGAGAAACATCGAACCAACTGATAGCCTAAGTCGCTCTGAATGCATCTTCTGATGTAGAAAATATAGGTATGCTGCCAAATCGAGTGCTCTAACTTTTATAGGAATGGTACGAAGTCTTCCGATGTGTATGCGGCAGTCATCAGAGATGGGCAATGTATGACATAGTATGCCACCAAATAGGTATACGAAAGTTCAATTCTGAGATTGGGCACTTTGACCTCAGGATTACCATGGTAGCTAGTGAGCGCATTGTCATTAGCATCCACCAAAGCTTTCACTTTACAGAATGTCTTAGTTAATACCCGAAGTCCTCTCTGAATGTATCCCACCATCATTGGAAGAAGGGCAATACCTCAGCCAAACGCCAGTAGAACAGTAGGGTATACCACATCGGCCACTATAACTTCAGGGGGAAGCGCCGGCGTGACACGCCGCTTCAACCATAGCATTAAGAATTCAGCTAACAAGGCCCTATTGGAAATGCGGGTCTTGGCCTGATAATGAAAACTTTCAAAGACTATGGCCGATCCTAAAGTATCTTCAACTGATTCTGTGGTATAGGAGGGCATTGAAGCGATGATCCTCTCTTTAATTTCTGCATCTATGCTTGGAGCTAGGCGAGTTAATCGATCAGCCTTGTCCCCCAAACCATTGAAGAGGTAATCTGCCCAGGCCATCTATTTGACCCCTCCAGACCTCAAACCGGTGATCTTAGTGCAGATATGGAGGTGACACGACACTTCCTAATAGGTTGTATACACTAAAAGAGCATTATCCTCCGTCAATGCAGTTCTTCGACCGATGGGACATATTTTTCGTATGGCTTATCCCCCTCACTAATCTAGAGAATTCGTGCAATTCATGAAGTGTGAGCTCCATCTCCCCGATTGAGTGAAGAATTTACACATTTTGAGATTGTAACACTCCAGCATGGCAAAAAAGTGATGACTACTCTGCATGATGCCATACTGAATAGCTCGGACCGCGGTATAGAGGCTGGTCTGTAATAGTTCATCCTTTAAATCTTCAAGGACGAAGCCCACCATTCTCGAGTACCAGTACTTGTCCAAGGAATAGACCCATCCCAACGCTCGAAACTCGCCTTTTGGGAAATCACCCTCCACGCCCATAAACTAGTTAATGAACATGGACGCCTGACGGGAATTCTCACCTAAGGGATAATCCACCTCCAAAGAACCCAGTAACAGTCCGACTATATTCTTGACATAGTTCACTGGGACTGCCGGGTGATGAAAGATCTACCCGAGAGAAACTTCAGATTGCTCCTCTGTCAGGTCCCACTCCATCAATCGATGAAGAAATAGCGACTGGATGGATGACAAAGAAAACATCCTTTCCATATCTGGGAGAAAGAAGCGACAACTGTCGTCAAGCATCACCTCAACATCCTCATTAATGGAGTCTCCGAATAAAAAATATGGCTTTTTCAGTAGTGAACGGGCTTCTGATTTAAGTCTCCCATCTGTGATAAGTTCTCAAAAAGTTTGCGAGCTGGCCGACTTAACTTGGCCCGCCGTTCTCGATTCTTTCCAGTAAAGGCTGGCACAGTCTTGCCGAATTTTGAGACGACATCAGGATCTGGTCTACCCACGTGACAAAAATGATCTCTTTATCAGAGAATTCATGGAATACCTTACTACAAAGAAGAAAACACAAAGTTAGTACTCTAAAAGCAGTGAAGTTACACTAAAATATTGGAGTTCAAATGCGGGGCTCAACACATGAGACCTGCATTATATGACTAAAACGTGAGGCCCCCGTGGAGCCTACATCTAGACTCCATAATTAGAAAAAATTTTAAGTCTAAAGACTCAAACGCAAGTCTCATAAATAAAACTTCTGTTCAGAAGTCTCAAGATGCGGAGCCCACTGGACTCGCGTTCAATTCGCGGGCGTGAGGGTTGCATTGATAAAGCAAAGAAATGCCAGGATCACCAGACATGCATTCTGCTCAGCAACGCGAGGATCACGTTCACAAATAAAACGCGGACCAGCGAGATCCGCGTTGACAGTTCAACTTCAATAGAAGTTTTGAAACTTCAAAAAACAGTTAAGAGACAATGTCTCTTCGTGTTCTAATGGCGAAAGCCATTCAACTAAGAAGAAATAGGGGCTTCCTAAGAAGAAGAACCACCTACAGTGGTCGGCGCAATAGCGGCGCTCGAAGAAGCAATGATTTGCCTCAGTTTGGGAGCCAACTTGATGGTGAAATCTTTGAAGAAGATTGAAAAAAAGCTTGAAGCCTTATGGGTTCAGAAAAACTCAAGAGCTTTGTTCAAACGTGAGTCTGAATGAAGATTATGAATTGTCAAAGTGAATTGTATGTTGAAAGACCTAAGTCTTTTATAGGCCCTTCAGTGGCCGAGATACGTAGCGCGTATCTCAAGCTTTATCTGAGCCAGACACGCATCCAACGTGGCACCCACGTCTTGGGAGCATCCAACGTGATCTTCGCATTTTAAAAGTTTCGTCTTTCAATCAATTAAGATAAGCGTCTTTACAGCAATTGAGAGTCGCGTCTTAACGATAATTAAGAGTCGCGTCTCTACAACAATTGACAGTCGCGTCTCAACTCCACTGAAGTTCACGTCTTCATTTGATAGCATGGTGGTCGCGTCTATAAGAGCTGTGTTCTCTTACATAAGAGTTTGTCCCTGCTTTTGTAATCAGTTCAACAGTACACTGATAAAAGTAATCGACAGCTCTACAGATGCAATAGTACACCAACAAACAAATCAGAGCTCATAACAAGTTCTAGATTGAGTTTCTAAGACACTTGTAATGATCTTCCTTGGAGGCTTCAAACAGTTCAGCTGTACACTTACGAAGACCAAAATCCAGACAGGATCAAGTTCAGGGCATCTCAAAAGATTGTCAGTCCAATCATGAGAGCCCAAACTGAATTAAAGTTCAAAGTATTTCGAAATCTGTTCTAGTCAACCGCGAAGTGTCAAAAACTTTAGAGGGAATTCTATAGGTTGTCTAAGATCACCAAGGACAAGTCATCAAACGCGAGCCTCGCTTCAACATGAGGGTCGTGTTTCAATTAAAACATAAACCTCGCGTCCAAAGAAAAAATAGAGACTTCAGACGCGAGTCTGAGTAACTCCGCAGCATCTGCGCGCCCCATGCAGGTCTGAGCAACTCTGTTGGCCCAAAAGGTTACACTCTCTATTTGTTTAAGTGTTGATGATAACGAAACACATAGAAGCTATTTGGTACTAATAAGTTGTTTAGAATGAGTTTCAGGTTTGTACTAGTCATGATGGCCTTTCTAAGCTATTGCATGGAATTATGATGCTAAAAGGCAAATGGCGCAAGAGGACGTTTTCATAGAAGAAAAGGCTCTAGCTTGGTGTAATGCGGCTCAGAGACTTCCTTTCTCAGTTTTTATAATTTTTAGTGTGTTAAAGAATAGTGTATAGTATTGAAGCTCAATATACCCCACACACAAGATTTTGCACATGATTTGTCTAAAGATATTTCTCCTATATACAAAATATTTTTTAAACATATTCTAATACTTATGAACTCTATTTTATATAGTATACCATGTCTTGATCAAAATTAATTTGAAAATTATCAAGATCTTCAAAATCATTTTCAAAAGAACTATTTTTGGCCTGTTGCGGTCGACTGGACGGTCGACCGACTCTGTTTCAGGTCAGAACGGTCGACCGAACGGTCGACCGCACTTCTGACCGTTTGGGTGCGTGCATGTGTGCATGTTTCCTGGTCGACCGGGCGGTCGACCGGACCCCATGTCGGTCGACCGAGCTTCGGTCGACTGAAAGCACCCATGTCTCTGTTTGGGACGGTCGACCGGGCGGTCGACCGTGGGCTGGCAACGGTTTTATTTTTTTGAAAATCGGTCGACCGGTGGTCGACCGTGAGCTTAATTTCAGCCCAAACGGCTAGTTTTTTAAACACGTTTTAAAATGTGGTTTTCTTCTCTAAATGAATTTGAGGGCTAGATTTGGGTCTAATCTTTCCTAATTATTCATTATAACAGTTTACTCTTTAATCCCTACCTTTATCCTATAAATAGGGATGATTAGGGTTGAGGTGATTACAACAATCCTTTTCAAAAGAAATCAAGTTTAAGTCTTTCAAAAGAAGTTTTTGCTCTAAGTTTTTGTGCTCAAAATTCTCTCTTTTTTACTGAAGTTTTTGATTCAAACTCTCTTCAATTTTATTTTCTTTTTCACTTACAGAACTTGAGCTTCAATCCTACACATTATTCTCTAGGATTTTTGTAAGGGAAAAAGTTTTTCAAAAGAGGGTTTGTGGTCTTTTGACCACCAAGATATTCTTGTATTTGTGGCTCCACTACCTCTGGACTAGAGGAGTGTGATTGAGGAGTTGGGTACTCCCTTGTGCTTGTAATTCTTTGTGAAACTTATAATGGTTCGAAAATCCTTCTGGGTTAAGGCGGGGACGCGAGCTGGTGCTCGAACCTCGAAACAAATCTCTGTGTTTGTGATTGGTTTATTTGTGTAATTTACTTGCTTTATATTCATTGCTATATTATCGATCAATACTCATTCAACAAGATTGCATTGCGTACCTCAAACTCTTATCTAGAGGAATCACGAGGAAGGAGTTCAGAGCCCTTCACAGGGTATTCGGCTTCTAATCTTGTTTCGGGTGATTGTTGCATCATAACATTTTAAATTTGTGTATTGATTAGCATTATCACCTATTCACCCCCCTCTAGGTGATTTCAATTGGTATCAGAGCTAGGACTCTAGTTTTTGGCTTCACATCCTTAGAGAGATCCTAAAATTTGCTAATAACTATTTTCATACCTTCGTTCATTCACTAGTAAAGATGGCCGGTAACATTAAGACCCCTCCCAAATTTTATGGACTCAACTTTCCCATATGGAAAGTTAGGATGACTATTTTTCTACAATCTCTAGGTACTCTAGTTGCTAAGTCCTTGACCAAGCCTTATAGTAGCCCCGAAAGTGAGGAGGACACTTGGTCCGAACTTTCCTTCAAGGAATTTGATGCTAATTCAAAGGCTAAAATGCCCTACTTTTAGCTTTGAATGAGGATGATCTAACACGGGTTATCCATTGCAAATCCGCCTATGAGATTTGGCAACACTTATTGGTCACTCATGAGGGAACTTTACAAGTCAAGAGAGCTAAAATAGATCTCTTGCGTTCCAATTATGAAAGTTTTAAAATGCTAGAAGATGAATCTATTGATGATATGATTACCAAGTTTACTAAGATTATAAATGCTCTTTCTTCTCTAGGTGATGATATAAGCAACGATCAAAAGGTACGTAAAGTGATTCGTGCTCTTCCTTCGTCATGGGAAATCGAAGCTACCACCTTGAAGGAGTTGAATGACAAAGACGAGATGGAGCTCATAAGTCTTATCGGAAATCTTAAGACTCATGAGATGGAGAAGAAGGCTAGAGAAGAAGCGGTACCTCAAAAGAAAAAATCTATAGCTTTCAAGTCTTCCTCTACCGACTATGATGATGAAGAAGATGAAAAAGATGATGAAGAGCTATCTCTCCTTGTGAGAAATGTAAAGAGAATGTATCGCAAGAATAAGCTCAACTATAAAAATTGATGGGAAGAGAAGGAGGAGAAAAGGATCATATGTTACAACTGTCGGAAACCCGGACACATCATGGCCGATTGTCCAGATTTCAAGAAAAAGATGTCCACCTCCTTGAAGCAAAAGAGGCCGGTTGAAAAGAAGGTATATAAAGCCACTTGGGAATCGGAAAGTGAATCTGAAGATGAAGTCGACACGGCAAATGTGTGTTTCATGGCAAACACACCCAAGATAACTACTCAACCACTTGATGATGAAAGTGAAATAAGTAGAGAAATGTTAGTACATGCTTTTGTTGAACTTTCAGAAAGTTTTGATGATAAAAAGGTAGAGTGTTCAAAATTGAAAAAGGAAATTGAGATGCTTAAAAATCAACTTGCAATTTCTTCAAAAGAAAAGGATGAACTATCTTCTAATCTTATTTCAACGCAAAGAGATTTTGATGCTTATAGAGTTGCTTGTAAAGCTAAATATCCAAAATTGATGAAAATGAATTATCCATGTTAAAAACTAAAATCAATGATTTTGGAAATGTTTTAAAAGAATATGCTTTTAACACTAATAAATTAGAAGAAATGTTTTCAAAGAAGCATATGCACACTCCATATGCTAAAAATTCATGCTCACAATTCACATGTTCGTAAGCCACATGCTCATTATGCTTTTAAATATGGAAGAATTTATAGATGCACTTATTGTGGCCGGAATGGGCATTTAGCTAAATTTTGCTATGATCATATAAATAGGGCAAATAATCTTGTGTGGGTTCAAAACACTAACTCTTTAGGACCCAAGAAAATATGGGTACCAAAATCAAGTCTCAAATTATTTGATATAGGTACACACCAAGGCTCCAAGACAGAAGGAGCGGTGCTACCTTGATAGTGGTTGTTCAAGGCATATGACATGGGACATCAATAACTTTACAACCCTATCAAGGTACGTTGAAGGTGGCACCGTCACCTTTGGAGATAACTCCAAGGGCATCATCATCGGTATAGGTAACATTAAGATTGGTGCATCTCCTTTAATAGAAAATGTTGTTCTTGTTGATGGGCTTAAACATAACTTGCTTAGTATAAGTCAACTATGTAATCGTGGTCTCAAAGTTGTGTTTGATGAATCTTCTTGCAAAATTTTTGATTGTAAAACCAATGATTGTATTCTCACTGGATTTCGTGAAAATAATGTCTATATTATTGACATGCTTAATTTAGATTGTTCTACTAAATGTTTGAATGCTTTTGATGAGATTTCATGATTATGGCATAGAAGATTAGGACATGCATCTTTTGATCACCTTGCTAGAATAAATTCTAAGGAATTGGTGAAGGGTATTCCTTATTTGAAGTTTCAAAAAGACCACATTTGTGGTGCGTGCCAACTTGGGAAACAAATCAAGTCTTCTTTCAAACCAATCAAGGATATCATGTCAACTAGGCCATTAGAATTGATTCACATGGATCTTTTTGGACCAACTAAAACTAAAAGCTTAAATGGAAGTAGATATGTTTTTGTTTTAGTCGATGATTTTTCTCGTTTCACTTGGTTTTCTTTTTGGAGCATAAAGATCAAACTTTTTCGCATTTTAAGATTTTTCGAAAGAGGGTTGAAAAAGAAAAAAGATTTTTGATTTTACGGATAAGAAGTGATAGAGGTGGTGAGTTTGTTAACCAACTCTTCATGACTTATTGTGATGAAAAGGGAATTAAGTATGAAATGTCATGTCCTAGAACTCCACAATAAAATGGAGTAGTTGAAAGGAAGAATAGAACTCTTCAAGAAATGGCTAAGACTATGATAAGTGAATATGGGCCCCCTTAATACTTATGGGCCGAGGCCGTAAACACCGCATGCTACATATCAAACCGTATTTATTTGTGTAAAAATACATTCAAAACCACTTTTGAAATTTATCATTTAAGAAAACCAAATGTTTCATACTTTAAAGTTTTTGGATGCAAGTGTTTTGTTTTGAATACTAAAGATAATTGGGTAAATTTCGTACTAAGGCTTATGAAGCAATCTTTGTTGGATATTCTAGTACTAGCAAAGCATATAGAGTATTCAATAAATCATCTCCATACTATTGAAGAATCTATGCATGTTAAATTTGAAGAATCTAATACTATTGTTGAGAATGTTGTAGAGATTGACTCATTAGGTGAGGACATGGAGAAAATATCCTTGAAGGACTCACCCATCCAAGAAGACAAGCAAGATCCCATTGGTGAAGTTCAAAAGGATGAAGTGGAAGAATCTCAACCACTTCCTAAAGATTGGAGATACGCTACAAATCATCCCAAAGATCTCATCATAGGTGATGTATCAATAGGGGTAACCACTGGCTCCAAACTCCATGAATTGTGTGGTAATTTTGCATTCATATCTCATTTTGAACCCAAAAACATCCTCGAAATCGAGGGTGACTCATATTGGTTGCTATGCAAGAAGAGCTCAATCAATTTGAGCGCAACCAAGTTTGGCACCTTGTTCCTAGACCCCACGATAGACCAATAATTGGTACTAAGTGGATTTTTAGGAGCAAGTTGGATGAGTCAGGAAATGTTATTAGGAATAAGGCTAGGTTAGTGGCCCAAGATTACACTCAAGTTGAAGGAATTAACTTTGAGAAAACCTTTGCACCCGTAGCACGGCTTGAAGCCATACGGATCACACTAGCTTATGCATCTTTGAAAAATTTTAAACTTTTTCAAATGGATGTAAAAAGTGCATTTTTAAATGGTTTTATTGATGAAGAAGTTTATGTTGAACAACCTCCCGGTTTTGTGGATCATGAACATCCAATTTTGTTTTCAAACTTGATAAAGCATTGTATGGTTTAAAACAAGCTCCAAGTGCTTGGTATGAAAGGCTTTCTAGTTTTCTTCTTTCAAATAATTTTGTTAAAGGCAAAGTAGACACCACATTATTTATTAAACGTGTTGATAGTGACATTCTTATAGTTCAAATATATGTTGATGATATAATCTTTGGTTCTACTAATGAGTTACTTTGTAAGGAGTTTGAACAATACATGCAACGTGAATTTGAGATGTCATTAATGGGTGAATTGAACTATTTTCTTGGACTCCAAATCAAGCAAATGCGTGATGGGATATTCATATGTCAAGCCAAGTAATCCAAAGAACTCATCAAAAAATTTGGACTTGAAGACTCAAAAATTTGCAACACTCCCATGGCTACCACCACCAAGCTTGATAAGGATGACCAAGGTAAGTGTGTTGATATAAAATTATATAGAAGCATGATTGGTAGTTTGTTGTATTTAACGGCTAGTAGGCCGGACATCATGTTTAGTGTGTGTCTTTGTGCTAGATTCCAATCGTGCCCCAAAGAGTCTCATTTAATTGCGGTAAAACACATTATTCGTTATATTTAGGGCACTATTGGAATGGGTCTATGGTATCCGAAAACCGGAAATTTCTCAATGACGAGTTTTTCGGATGCTAACTATGCAGGTTGCAGAGTGGATAGGAAGAGTACTAGTGGAACATGTCAATTTCTTGGTAATTGTCTTGTTTCATGGTCTTCTAAGAAACAAAATTCGGTAGCCCTCTCAACCGCCGAGGCGGAGTATGTTGCGGCGGGGGCTTGTTGTGCACAAGTCCTTTGGATGAAACATACTCTCCTTGATTATGATTTGCATTATGACCATATAAAAATATTTTGTGATAATACTAGTACTATTCATATAACTAAGAATGCAAATCAACATAGTAAGACTAAACACATTGAGATTCGATATCACTTCCTTAGAGATCATTTTGAGAAAGGTGATATAGATATTGATTATGTTTCTTCCGATTTTCAACTTGCCGATATTTTCACTAAACCACTTGACTATAATAGATTTTCTTTTATATGTGATGAACTTAATGTTTGTGTCGTTGAATAAGGAAGTTTTCTTGCTAATATATCCCTTTTTGATGTATGACAAAAAGGGGGAGAAATATGTGTTCTGATTTGGTTATTTGGTGTTTTATTGATGGTTAAATCAAATTTTTTTTTAAATTCAACATTTTTATCATAATGAATTGTTTTATACTTGTTTAAATAGAGCATTATTTAAGGGGGAGTTTTTACCTCCCTTTTATATCTTGTGTTATAGCCTATATGTTTTGTCATCATCAAAAAGGGGGAGATTGTTGGCCCAAAAGGTTACACTCTCTATTTGTTTAAGTTTTGATGATAACAAAACACATAGAAGCTATTTGGTACTAATAAGTTGTTTAGAATGAGTTTCAGCTTTGTACTAGTCATGATGGCCTTTCTAAGCTATTGCAAGGAATTATGATGCCAAAAGGCAAATGACGCAAGAGGACGTTTTCATAGAAGAGAAGGCTCTAGCTTGGTGTAATGCGGCTTAGAGACTTCCTTTCTCAGTTTTTATAATTTTTAGTGTGTTAAAGAATAGTGTATAGTGTTGAAGCTTAATATACCCCACACACAAGATTTTGCACATGATTTGTCTAAAGATATTTCTCCTATATACAAAATATTTTTTAAACATATTCTAATACTTACAAACTCTATTTTATATAGTATACCATGTCTTGATCAAAATTAATTTGAAAATTATCAAGATCTTCAAAATCATTTTCAAAAGAACTGTTTTTGGCCTGTTGCGGTCGACCGGACGGTCGACCGACTCTGTTTCAGGTCAGAACGGTCGACCGGACGGTCGACCGCGCTTCTGACCGTTTGGGTGCGTGCATGTGTGCACGTTTCCCGGTCGACCGGGCGGTCGACCGGACCCCATGTCGGTCGACCGAGCTTCGGCCGACTGAAAGCACCCATGTCTCTGTTTGGGACGGTCGACCGGGCGGTCGACCGTGGGCTGGCAACGGTTTTATTTTTTTTGAAAACCGGTCGACCGTGAGCTTAATTTTAGCCCAAACGGCTAGTTTTTTTAACACGTTTTAAAACGTGATTTTCTTCTCTAAACGAATTTGAGGGCTGAATTTGGGTCTAATCTTTCATAATTATTCATTATAATCGTTTACTCTTTAATCCCTACCTTTATCCTATAAATAGGGATGATTAGGGTTGAGGTGATTACAACATTCCTTTGCAAAAGAAATCAAGTTTAAGTCTTTCAAAAGAAGTTTTTGCTCTCAGTTTTTGTGCTCAAAATTCTCTCTTTTTTACTGAAGTTTTTGATTCAAAACTCTCTTCAATTTTATTTTCTTTTTCACTTACAAAACTTGAGCTTCAATCCTACACATTATTCTCTAGGATTTTTGTAAGGGAAAAATTTTTTCAAAAGAGAGTTTGTGGTCTTTTGATCACCAAGATATTCTTGTATTTGCGGTTCCACTACCTCTGAACTAGAGGAGTGTGATTGAGGAGTTGGGTACTCCCTTGTGGTTGTAATTCTTTGTGAAAGTTATAGTGGTTCGAAAATCCTTCTGGGTGAAGGCGGGGACGTAGAGCTGGGTGCTCAAACCTCAAAACAAATCTCTGTGTTTGCGATTGGTTTATTTGTGTCATTTACTTGCTTTATATTCATCGCTATATTGTCGATCAATACTCATACAACAAGATTGCATTGCGCACCTCAAACTCTTATCTAGAGAAATCACGAGGAAGGCGTTCAGAGCCCTTCACAGGGTATTCGGCTTCTAATCTTGTTTCGGGTGATCGTTGCATCATAACATTTTAAATTTGTGCATTGATTAGCATTATCACCTATTCCCCCCCCCCTCTAGGTGATTTCAAACTCCGCGCCATGCTTCAAATGTGGGTCTGATCAACTTCGCGCCAAGCTTCAAACGCGGGTCTGATCAACTTCGCGCCACGCTTCAAACGCGGGTCTGAGCAACTCCGAGTTCTAACTGAGACATCCGCGTCTGCAACAAGCAACGTACGGTCCGCGTCCAGCGCTAGGCCCACATTCTGTTATAACTGATCCCCATTACTGGGTGAATTAGCTCCCCACATAATGGGCATTCAATCCCCATACTGGAGGGATTTTATGAGACAATAATACTCATATGATTCCCTACGAATAGCCTAAGGAGCTATAAAAAGGGGGCCAGAGAGGAGAAAAGAGGAGACTTAGGAGGATTGAGAGCTGAGAATTCTCAAGCTAAAAGCTTCTTATTTTTCCTCTTACTTTTTTCATGGAGAGAGAAAAGGAGTAATCAGTGGACTCTAAACACTTAGTGTGTTAAAAACAGAGCTCCCTCTTGATTGATTTTTGAGAGTGTCCTGAAGAGAAGCTTGGCATTTAGCCGATCAACGGAGAACAAGAATCAATTTCATCGCCATCAAAGAACCCAGCCTTAAACAAAGGGGAGAATCATACTTTCTTCCCTCTTTTGTAATCAGAATCGTTCTGCTGTAACTTTTCAGCCACTCAAAGAAACTTTATATCGAGCCAAGTTTTTTGACCAAACAGTAGTACACTCGTCCAAAGAAGTTACTTGATAATAAATATATATTTTAGTATTACTAAAGTTTAAATATTTCTAATAATACATGATTTTTTATTTAATAATTTATTTTTTAGTATTTTAATATTGTTATGTAATATTTTATTATCTTATTAATATTTTATACCAAACTTCTTTCGTAATATTTTATTAATTATATTTTAATATAAAATTGCTATATTTTTAATTTTATTAATTAAAAAATTATAATGAAAATAATTATATTATTAATATTATAATATAGATTATTATTATATTTTATTATATTATATTTAGTTTTATAATTATATTTTATTTTGTTAATTTTATAATATTATATTAAAATTATAATATAATTTAATATTATGATAATACTTATATTATTATAATATTATATTAATATTTTATTAATATTTATATTTTATTAGTATAATACATTTGAATTTTCAATAGTAGATTTATTTTATAATATTTGTAATATTTAAATCGCTCCTACAGTTAATTTTGTAGTCCACTTTTCTACTTTCACTTTTCCATTACCGACCAAACACTATAAGAACATTATAGTTTCCCACTTACATTTTTACACTACTAACTAAATACCTTAAAACATAATATACTTGTCCACTTAAACTTTCATATTACCAACCAAATGCCATAAAAAATAATATATTTTTCCTGCTACAGTTTATTTTTTCCATTCCCATTTTATGACTTATGACTTGCAGCCACTTGCAGCAAAACAAATGGGCCCTATGTTTGATGTTGTACATAGAGTCCCAGGTATATTCCCAATTCTTGACCAAGATTCGACCTAAGTTTTACTTGTCCCGAACCCAAATTAAAGTGTTAATGGAGCAGGTATGGGTAAAAAAAAGACTCAATATAATTTGCAGATTGGGAATGGTCATCTAGATACTAACCCGACCGAGACCTAAACCTGATCCGATTGTAAGAGAGAGACCTATTTTACCAATGGATCCTCTCGCTTTTAACCCAATCTTATACCGGTTTATATGCTTAATGTTGTACATTGATTCCTTCACTATTCTTTTACTTCCCAAATCAGAGATGGAAACATCAATTCCCTTCTCTCATCTCTATATTAAGGTTCAAGGATGAAAACACGGAATGATTTGGGATAATCTTCAGTCATCTTTACCAATTTTTTATCATATCTTTAGTACCTTAGTAATGGTAAGTTTTCGGCTTCTTTGAGATCTCAACATGTGTCCATCCAACCCCATGATGATCACGCGACACATGGCTTTATTTAAAATCTCCAAAGAAGTCCTGGTCTCATTCAAATTCCATGTAGTTCAAACAGTTGAAAGATCTGAGATAGAGTTGGTTGCAAGTGCCCATATCTTTAGGCCAAATTCATATTTGAATATAACAGTTACAACTCTGAAGTGGATAGTTCGTATCAACAACTGGACTTGATCTCTGGATTAAGACGAACATAAGTGCTACCAATTCAAATCAGGATATTCGACTCTAGCCGCCTGCATGATAAGCAGTTAGGATAGGATAAGTTGTTCAGTTAGATGAGAATCATCTAACTTTATCCAAATATAACCACCTGTATAAATAGAGAACCCCCTCATATGAGAGGAGAGGCAATCAATTAATCCTAAAAATCCTAATATTAGAGATCAAGCAGCAATTAGCCCAAAAGCCACTAACCCTAGTTTTGATGATAAGAAACATATGTATTTATATTTTTAACAATTTTGTTTAGCAAAGTTTCAAGTTAACTCTTCGTTGCATTTTGGCTCCATCACAAGACTCACACATTTAAAAGCCAAGAACTTGTCGATCCCAGAGCCTAAGTAGATAGATGAGCTCAAGGATAAAAATTACAAGAGAAGACAATATCAAGATTTGTATTTTTGCTTTTTTCTTCTTAGATAGGATTTATAGTCGTTTGTTAAAATCAAGATGATATGGGTTGATAGCTCTTTTGAGATTGACACACATATCTTTCACATTCCTAAAGTGTTTTAAAAGAGTTCAAAACATTTCACTTTTCCATTTTCAAGATCGAGTTTTAGAAAAATGAGTTTCGAAAAAACTTGTTTTTGATTTAGAAAAGTGTTTTTACAGAATATAGTTCTAACTTTGTTTTATGTTGATTCATGATCACACACTGGTTCTATCAAGCCCCTAGGACTCTATTTTGTGTTTAAGAACAAAGTTTATTTTTGTCAAAAAAAGATTGGTTTCAAAAAGATCTCCATAACATGCTTTTGGCCCTTTGTCGGTCGACCGTAGGCAGAGCAGAATTGCTCTGTCGGTCGACTGAACGGTCGACCGACATGCACTGAAGTGCATTGTGTGCACTTCGATCGATCGTGCGGTCGACCGACTGCAAGAGCTTTGCTCTCGGTTGGGTCCGGTCGACCACCCCGGTCGACCAACAGAGAGCTTTGCTCTTTGGTTAGGAAAAACAGTCGACTGACCGGTCAACCGACAGAAGGATTTGTAAGTACACCTAGAGGGGGTGAATAGGTGTATGGTTAATCCAATGACAAATGATGTGGAATTAAAAATAAATTGCAATACACTTAGTGTAACCAAAAAGTGTAGCCGAATTCCCAGTGAAGGGCTCTGGACTATCTCCTCCAAATTCCTCTAAATAAGAGTTGATGTGCTATGTAAAGCTCTCTTGGTTCAACACAAGTATGGAACACAAATAATACCAAGCATATAAGTATGATATGATCAATATGAAATAATGCAAGGCAAAATATAAGAGAGAGAGTTTAGAGATAGTGCATCAATCACAAACACTGAGATATGTTTCAAGATTCGAGCCACTGCTCTACGTCCCCGCCTTCACACACAAGGAATTCCACTAAATCATCCACACAGGACTTCCCACATAGGGAACCTCCACTGAGTATTTGGGTAATATAATTTAGGAGTACACAACTTCTCTCTCCAACAAACACAACCTCTACACAAGAGGCAAGGCACAACAATAATCACCTCAACACTTAGAGGGATGGGCATTTAGCCAAACAACAATCACCTCACACTAGAGGGATAAGGCTCCAAGCCAACACTCCAATAATCACCTCTTCATTAAGAGGGATACCAACTAAACCAAACACAACCTCCACAATCACCTCGACACAAGAGGGATACCAACAAACCCAATTGCACAACCTCCTCTACACTTAAAGGGAAAGGCACAAAGACGAAGCAAAAGAAAGGGTTACAACTCTTGGTGGTCTTATCAAACCACAAACTAATTTTCTCACCAAAAATAAGATCCTAATAGATAGGATAGATGATAGCTCAAGTGTGAGAAAATAAAGTGTTTGGAATAAAGAAAAACACTTAGGAAAATCTCCAAATAGATATTGAAATCAAGACCAAAAACCAATTCCCAAAAGACTCTCTTTTCTTTGAATTTTTCCAATACTTTAAAAACAAATAAAAATAAATCTTTTAACCACAAAAACTCTTGCTAAAAAAATCTTGAAATATGGGAAAAATTCTCTTCTCAAATCTTGGTGAAATCAGGTAAGGAGGGGGCTATTTATAACCCTCCAAAAAAATCTGCCTGTTGGCAGCCAGGAAAAGGCAGAATGCCCTTCCGGTCGACCGCTTGGTCAACCGGCCAACGGCCATTTTTATGACCGTTGTGCCTCCGGTCGACCGCCCGGTCGACCGGGCCAAAGCCAACGGTTGACCGCCCGGTCGACCGACCCCTACCCGAGAGCGGGGTGCTTTCAGTCGGTCGATCGCGTGGTTGACTGGCCGTATTGGCTGGCCATGTGCACATCCTCGTGCACATCGGTCGACCGTGCCGGTCGACCGACCACTGGTCCGATCGACCGCCAGTCAGTCTGGCTGGGTTTTTATAGGGATTAAAAACTTGTCTTTTTATCTTCAATTAAATCCCATAAAATCACATAAATTCCACAAAAAAGTTCTTATAAGATCTTTGAAATACAAATATGTGTGATTAAAATTCAACATATATTATAAACAATTTGAACCAATTTTTTTGATACTAAAATTTGGCTTAAACACAAAATCGGTATTTTCTAAAACTTGAATTTTTGAAATGAAAAACCGTCTTCTCCAAAACTTGTATAAATACAAAACATGATATTGAAACAACTTTGAAGCATATTGTATATGGATAGAATCCAATATGCATATAAGATATATATATATAGATATATATATATATATATATATATATATATATATATATATATATATCAATATTTTTGACATGAAATCCAAAAGCGGGTTAAACCAAAAAAACAAAAACCGATAAACTTTAAACCTGTGTGTGTATGTGAACTTGAGAATATCAACACTATCTACGTTTACACAAGATCTAAACACAATCTTAAACTAAACAAACCGAGGTCTTTTTGTAGAACTCCTTCTCCAAGTCGAGTCGATCCAAACGCGATCCAACGAGCTTGACTCCAACTAAGTACTAGATGCGATCTTTACGCGCAAGCTCTTGAATCAACATGTAAAAGCTCCAAAACTCTTTTGTTGAAGCTAAACACCTACTAATATCTTGGTCAATCACTGAACTATTTAAACATAATATCATTTGTAAACTATAACTACTTGAGTTAATCATCATCAAAACTAGAGTGATGGGCCTCTGGGCCAACAATCTCCCCCTTTTTGATGATGACAAAACTCATGGAGTTATATATACATGGATTAAAGTTAAGCTTCATAGAAGCTCCCCCTTAACTCAGAATAGAAATAAACAATAAAGATATTCAATGAATGCATAAAACAAATAACACATATATGCATAAATGAAGAATACTTCTCCCTTTTTGTATAAACAAAACATATATGCTCTGATACTAATGAAAAATAAACATGCATATAAATGACATAAACATGCATATATGAAATCTCAAATTCTTCTCCTCCTTTTGTATCAAATAAGGAAATGAAATAAACATGCATAAACATGCATATATAAAACTCCAAAATTCTCTCCCCCTTTTTGTCAAATTATCAACAAAGGGGCATAAATAAACTCAAAAAAAAAATTCTTCCTTTTTTTATATCAAATCAAACAAGAAAGATATATATGCGATATACATTCATGAAGAGGAGAGAGGTAAAGTTAACCCCTCTACATACATGCATTACATGAAAAAAGATGACTAAATCCTAATCACATAACGCATAATATACAATGTATAAAAGGAGATGTGAAGCTCCCTCTACACACGTGTAAGACATAGAGAAGAGAGGTCAAGCTCCTCAATATGAGATACACTCAGCTGAATCTATACATAATGAAGATGTTAAGCTTCCTTTGCATATAAGCAATACATATCAAAATAATATGATACCAATTGAAAAATATATCAATTTATGATAAAGGTTACATTGAAACATTATGATACCAATTAAAAATAAACAAAATATTTTTGAAATACTAATTGAAAGTAAACAAATTTTTTTAAGATATCAAAAGATACCGATTGAAAATATCTTGATACCAATTTAAAATGTCTTGTAAATTATAATATCAATAGAAAATGAAACGTTGTATGTTTTGATACCAATTGAAATATATATATATATATATATATATATATATATATATATATATATATATATATATTGAAAATCTTGATACCAATTGAAAAGTAAAAAACCAAACTGTTTTAGGTAAACATAACTCATATCAATATAGATACCAATTTAAAATGAAACATGATACCAATATTGAAAAGTTAGAATATACAAAAACAAAGTATTTTTCATCATAAAGAATGGGAGTAAGATGCCAATTGAAAATAAAATCGATTGCAAGATACCTATTGAAAGATAAAACATGAATTTTCTTCCCCTTTATGAAATACAAATAAAAATAATGCATAAGCTTATATAAGATACTGATTGAAAAATAATTGACATTAAGGAGTAAAGCAAGCTTAACATAAACATAATTTGTGCTTTAAGATGTAAAGATATAGTAAGCACAATCAAATCACATATATATGTATGAAAATATAAAAACCAATTGAAATTGATACTATTTAAAGTTTGAAGCATACATATATAGAAAACACAAATATGAGTGTACAAACATAAAAATATCAATTGTGATACCAATTAAAAATATAATGAGGATCAAGTGTATAACTCATACTACCTCCCTTTTCATGCACATGCTAAAAAGATTTTCAATTTGAGCATACAAGGCATGGTCGCCCATCCATCCGCCCTTCGAAGGAAGGGATTTTCAAAAATAGGATTTGAAAATAATTTAACATATTTGAAAACTCTTCCAAAATGAAAAAATACGCAACTAATTTTATAATAATCTTGAAAACTAGTACGAAATCCTTCAAGTAAGGAATAAAACAAGAATATATCCATAAAAGCATGAAAATCACACAATCATCAACACTCAATTAGCAATAAAGCTCATATAATCTCATGAAAATAAATCATGAGTAAACATCAAACATAGAGTGTAAAAGACATGTATTTACCAAAATCATGGAAATACGGCATTTAAGCTCAAATGAAATTCCTTTAGCTAAAAATGAAAATCATCAAAACTAAAATAGGCTTCAAGATATATGTATCTTTTGTCTAAACTAGAAGTATACATACATATCCCAAAAATAAACGAGTCCATAAAAGAGTTTGCATGAGGCAAGTGACTCAAGGTACATGTATATCTTAAGGTTTTGACAAAATTGACATATACATGAAGCTCAATACATTTTCATAAAAAATATGTACAAACAAAATAGGGAATACAAGTCAAAATGTACGAATCATCAAAACTAGGCTATACTAATACATCTAATGGGTACAAATGATCAACTAAGCACAAACATATAATAATCAATTTGTGGCTCACTAGTTGTACAAGTATATGCATAAGTTTTAATAAAAAACTACATTTAAATATGTAATCAAAATATGAAGCATAAAATAAAACGTAAACCAATATAACCATTAGGCTAAATGCGCATGTTTTAGATTTATGATATACACACTAGTTAAACTATAGTGAGAACACAAAATATGAATCCATATAAAACATGAGTGTATCTCAAATACTATATATGTATATCACAAGTCTAATTATCATGGCATTTAACATAATAATCATGAAAATTAAAACATGCTAAAAATCAATAATCTAAAAGCATGTAAACAAATAAGGAGTTAGAGATAGTCACCAAAACCATTAGGATATATCTCTATATCTCCAAATCATGGTGGTCATCCCACCAAACTTCCCTTGAAAGTGATGCATCTAAAAGTGTCAACATATAGCTCGGAACGCATTCACCTCAAGACACCAACACCTCTCACGTTATGTGAGAGCCTATACCTACATCAAATAAAATAGGAGTGGATTTTGATACCCATACTCTATTGGGTCCATAGGATTTAGCACCTTTCCTAATCCGAACAAATTTATTTGCAAAATTTACATTATGTACTCTATCAAAATAAAACTTTGCAAGGTGGCCTTACGTCCACAATGTGTACAAGTGTACACATGATGAGCATATGTATGTCATGTATGATATGCATGCATGTGAGGAGCATGTTTCTTGTGAAACATGGATTCCAACCGTGTGTGGTTCATGGCACATTGGCTGAAAGTAGAGCACAAACAATCAACACTCTTCTTTTACATACATATATCATTTTCAATAATAGTAGAAGAGGTGAAGCATACAATAGGTACACTAGATGATGAAGCATGACAAACATGTGATCTAAATCATTTTTCTAAGATTTATTTTCATTAGAAATCAAATCCAATTCTTTTGAAATAGAAATAATTTTGTTTTTCAAAGAATCATTTTCTTTTAAAACAAAAATAAGTTTTGTAGATAGAAATTCATTTTTCTTCAAAACTTCATCACAATTATTTTTACCTTTTAAGATTTTGTTTTCATTTAAGGCAAGATCAAGTTGGGATTTCAATGAGTCCCTTCATTTGAAATCTCATTCCTTTCTTGTAAAGTCATGTTAAGTTTAGAAAATATATCCTTATTCTCTTCTTTTAGTTTAAATCTTTTCTTTTCATGAGTTGGTATTTTTCTAGTAGGTTTTCACAAACAATAGATAGTTCTTCATTTAAAGCATCGGCATCAACATAATCATCACCAGAAGAACTAGCACTATCATCTACTTAAGTATCCGATTTTACCTCAAGGGAGTCATTCCCTTAGACCATATAGCAATGTTGGTCGGACTCATCTCCACTAGATTCCTCGTCCACAATGTTTGGCATTTAAAGCTTTGGAGAGGTCAAAGTGTTCCACACTGTAAAGGCAGAATCACAATGAGAAATCATACATAAATATTCTTTGCTTAGAGTGCATCTTAATGCCTCTACGGCCTATACATTGGCCTCTATATGCTTGTTATTACTAAGATAGGATTTATTGGTAGTAGCAAGGCAAACATGCATATCTAGGGTTTATAGGTACATATTCATCTTAATCTTCCGTACATTGATGTTAGAAACATCAAACATAGGAGGGGTCATAAAATTCATGAGTGTGTATAAACAAACAAGTGTGCAAATGTAAAGATAGATTAGCTAACCAAGATCTCACTCCTAGGTGGTTAAACCTAATATCAGGAGTATAGTCTCTGATACCAATTGTAAGTACACCTAGAGGGGGTGAATATTGTATGGCTAATCTAATGATAAATAATGCGGAATTAAAAATAAATTGCAACACACTTAGTGTAACCAAAGAGTGTAGCTGAATTCCCAGTGAAGAGCTCTGGACTATCTCCTCTAAATTCCTCTAAATAAGAGTTAAGGTGCTATGTAAAGCTCTCTTAGTTCAGCATAAGTATGGCACACAAACAATACCAAGCACAACTCCTCTCTCCAACAAACACAACCTCTACACAAGAGGTAAGGCACAATAACAATCACCTCTACACTTAGAGAGATGGGCACTTAGCTAAACAATAGTCACCTCACACTAGAGGAATAAGGCTCAAAGCCAACACTCCAGCAATCACCTTTTCACTAAAGGGATACTAACCAAACCAAACACAACCTCCACAATCACCTCTACACAAGAGGGATACCAGCGAACTCAATTGCACAACCTTCTCTACACTTAGAGGGATAGGCACAGAGCCAAAGCAAAAGAAAGGGTTACAACTCTTGGTGGTCTCAACAAACCACAAACCAATTTTCTCACCAAAAATAAGATCCTAATAGATATGATAGATAGATATCTCAAGTGTGAGAAAATAAAGTGCTTGGAATAAAGAAAAACACTTGAAAAAAATCTCCAAATAGATATTAAAATCAAGACCAAAAACCAATTCCCAAAAGACTCTCTTTTCTTTGAATTTTTCCAATACTTTAAAAACAAATAAAAATAAATCTTTTAACCACAAAAACTCTTGCTGAAAAACTCTTGAAAGATGAAAAAAAATTCTCTTCTCAAATTTTGGTGAAATCAGCTAAGGAGGGGGCAATTTATAACCCTCCAAAAAATCTGCCTGTTGGCAGCAAAGGGCAGAAATGCCCTTCCGGTCGACCGGCCAACGGTCATTTTTATGACCGTTATGCCTCCGGTTGACCGGGCCAAAGCCAACGGTCGACCGCCCAGTCGACCGACTGATTAGTCTCTAATTTTGCATAATTTTCATCACATCCTCATATTTATTTGATGTAAAATTCTGCTAATAAAGTTTTTTTGAACCATGGTGACCAAATGAAGAAGAAGACCCTAAACCACTATTTAATGGGTGATTAAAGGCCTACCAAGTAGTCATTGACTTTAGGGAGGAGATTTTGTCAGTCCAGGGCATCAAATCACGAATCCAGGAGATCAAGTGGACATGAGACAGAAGGGACAGCACACTGCCCAAATCCTGGCGTGCGTCGCCTTGACAGGGCCGCGTTTTCGTAGCCATACGATCGCGGCGCGTGCCTGGCTTCGGGCCAGGGGTTATTCCCCTGGCCCCCTTCTCCTGGTGCCTATAAATACCCCCCCAGGGGTCTTCAGTTTGGGGATATCCAGAGTTTAAGAGTTATTATTATCTTGTTGTAGTTATTGTAGTTTCTTTCCTCTTTTAGTTTTAGTTTTAGCCATTAGAGTGAAAGAGAGAGAGAGTGTGTAAAGGTTGTATTTGAAGGTGACAAGCTAATACAAGTAAATACTTCTCTTTCTTCTTCTCATTTACTTATGTTTTTCATTTGCTTTTACTTCCTTGTTGTAGTGTAACTCCTTTTCTCTTTACTTCTTTCTTTTGTTGTTTCGTGTTGTAGTGTAACTCCCTTCCTCTCTACTTCTTTTCTTTTGTTATTTCTTTTACTATCATCTATAACTAACTTTTCCATTACATGGATAACTAACTACTAACCCACTAATCTCTTTAATTGATAAACTCAAATGAGTCAATAGTGTCAACTAAATCTTGTGGAAACAAAAGCTATGATATCTTAAGACAGGGGTTCTAACTCTAAGTTATATTCAAGTATTCACTTTCTTATATTTCATGCTTAACGGGTTTTTGATGATCTATGGATTGCACGCTTTACTTATTTTTGTAAGTTAGAGATTTTCCTTTTAACTTTGCCGATACTATTAGTGCACTTGTGTCTTCCCTTATTCTCACTTTCTATTGGATCTTGATAAGGGAATGTCCAAGTTTTTGCCGTGTAAAGCTAAGTTAAAGGAAGGACTTTCATTCGTTCCCAACGTGAATAGTTCCTATGCATAAGGGGTATGCTTGCCTATGATCCATCGTGAGGCTACATCTTCAAGAAGTTAGGGATTAGTGGGAGCACTTAGTAGAAAGTTAGCCATGCGTTTTTACCATTAAGAAAATCCAACTTTACAAACCACCAAATCATTCTCAAAACCAACTAGTTTTCATTTTTCAATTCTTTATTTGAAACAAAGAACTTTCTCTTTTCTTGAACAAAGAAGCCGCATCAAGCTTTCATTGCTCTCCCTTCTTGTGGATACGACCCATATAGCCACTTCGCTACTACGGAAGAATCACAAAAGCAGCAACATCGACTCACACTCTTTTTACTTATTCTTGTGCTTGCTTTTTACCGATCAAATTTTGGCGCCATTGCCGGGGAGGGAACGGCTTTATTATTCAATACTAAAGATTTTTCTTTGTTCTTATTTGTAGGAGAAGTATCAAGGAGCTTACTATCACGGGAAGCGAAAGTGGTGGCCAAGGACGTTGCACGAGGATTCATTTGTCCTCAGAAAAATTCGTGTAAAAGCGAGTTTCCCGATTGAAGTACAAACAAAATCGTTTGCAGAGTTACCGAAAGCCGCTAAAATTGCTTCCTAAATTTTTTTAGTTCCTTTGAATGCTTCACCTTATACATGTGTAATAAACTCAACAGAAATCCAGTCGTTGCTTAATTGAAATTTGGATTTGACTTTTGCATTTAGGGCACGTGTCTATTTCAATTCATTTCAATTTCTATTGAAGAGTGCAGGAGAAAAGGTATGTGTGCATTCATATAGAATAGGACCAATATTTTGGAGTGACTTATCGCTTTGAGTGTTACCTTATTGTGAATAAACTGTATACTTGCACAATTGACATTAAGGGTAAAATCTCAAATAAACAAGATAAAGTGGGGATTTCATCACCCCTCCTTAGCCCAAAAATCATCTCCAAGTGCACTCACACTATCCCAATCCTTAACTAAAAATTGATAGACGTTGGCCCTAGGGACATTCGGACTCACTAAGAGATTAACCGTGGTTGGAAATTGCAAGAACTATACTCTTGCAAAATCGGTGTCTAAGGAAAGTGGATTAAGAGGAAAAGCCTCGAAAGCTCCGTGATTTGGTGTAATTAAGGCCCGTGACTCCCACCTGGATACCTCCCACCGAGTTTTGCCCTTTCCTGGCCGATTAGCTTGTAGTCGAGTTCCTACAACAACGTCCCGTGGAGAATCGACTAGTTAGGAGTCATCTAGGTCCAGGTACCTTAGACTAAGGCCTTGTGGTTATTTTTCTTTCTTTTGTTTGTTTATTTTATTCTTTTTGATTGTTTGTTGTCTGTACGTTGTTTGTGGTGTGCTGCATGCAAGAGTGAGTAAGAGATCCTATATCTTCTAGATTAACTAGAAACACTTCTTTACCCTTGCATCCAGAACCGGTGATGGCGTCACTTCAGGATAGGTTTTACCCGATCAGAACTTCATTACCATCTTGTATAAAACTGCCTGAGGCAAATGGAAATAATTTTAAATTAAAGCCTCAATTCATCAACACTCTCCCAAAGTTTCATGGTTTAGAATCGAAGGACGCATACTTCTTTGTTAGGGAGTTTGAAGAAGTGTGCCTCATGATGCGTATTCCTCAGCTAGGAGACGATGCCGTTAGGCTACGTTTCATTCCCTTTTCCCTAAAGAACCTAGCGAAGAAATGGTTGTATAGTTTAGCGGTAGATTCTGTCACGATGTGGGATGATTTTGTCAAAGGCCTTCTTGAAGAAATTCTACCCAATTCACAAAACTGCCCTTATTAGAAAGAATATCATGTAGTTCAAGCAAGAACCGAGCGAACCATTTTGGAGATACTTTGAGTGATTCAAAGATCTCCTAGCTCAGTGCCCTCATCATGGTGTGGAGAAATGGCGTCAGTGCCAGATTCTCTAAGATGGCTTAGATTATCAAACAAAAACCCTTTTAGAAACTATGTGTCAGGGAGGGTTCTTACAAAAGGATAAGAACCAGGGTTGGGATTTATTTAAGGATTTAGCTGAGAAAACCCTACAATGGGAGTCAGCCTCGAAAAAACTAAGGAATTCATAATCTATAGCTTAAAGAGGAGGGCTCCTATCACTAGAATCATCCATTTCTTTAGAAGCTAAGATTGCAACCCTAATGAGGAGAATAGAGGCTCTAGAGATGAAAGAGCCAGCCAATGTCAACCAAATCAACCCACCACCAATTTACAATCCGGGTTGTTCATACTGTCAGGCACCAAACCATGTCTTTGAAGAGTGCACTAGTTTTCATACCCAGCAAGTGCCATCGGAACACCTGAACGCGGCCTACTCACGGCCGCCGCATAATCCCTACTCGCAAACATACAATCCAGGTTGGAGGAATCACCCAAATTTCTCCTGGGCCCTGAACAATCCTCCTAGGCCTAATTTCTCCAACAATTTTCACTATCCCAGTCCTCCACCAAATTTCCCCAGTCAAGCTCTATCTTCCTCCTCTCAAAGTTCACCAATGGAAAAGAAATTTAGTAAGTTGGAGGAGAGCATAGAAGCTTTTATGAAGTCTGAAACTGCTTTTATGCAAAATCAAGGACAAACACTGAACAACCATTCATAGGCTATATCGAGATTGGAAATGCAGATGAGCCAATTAGCTAGCTCCCTAAGTGAAGACCAAAGAGTACTTTACCTAGTCAGCCGCTAGTTAACCCCAAAAACTCCAATCAAGCGTATGAAATTTAGGATCCTTCAATCAACCAGTGCAATGTTGTTCACACACTTCGATCTGGAAAGAAGGTGGACAACCAGGTCTACGAACAGAAAAATCCAGTCCATACTGATCCTACTCTAACCTCCACCTCTGCTAGTTCCTTCCAAATTGCTCCTCAAACATCTGATGAGGACAAAGCTACTGAACAAGTTCATAAGCCTGTAGCACCCTTTCCCAATAGGCTTAGGAACAATAATAAGAATATGCACATGAAAAAGATGCTTGAGATGTTTAACCAGGTCAAACTGAATGTGCCTCTTCTTAACGCTATCCAACAAGTCCCAGCTTATGCCAAATTTCTTAAGGATATGTGTATGAAGAAGAGAAAGTCAAATGTGCCAAAGAAAGTGTTCTTAGCAACCAATGTAAGAGAAATTATGTCTGGTCCCATTCCGGTGAAATACAAGGATCACGGATGTCCCACAATTTCTGCACTTAAAGACAAATAGAAATCAGCAGAGCACTACTTGACTTAGGAGCAAGTATCAACTTGTTACCTCTCTCAGTATACCAGCAACTTGGGTTGGGCGAGCTAAGCCCAACTTGAGTCACCATTCAGTTAACTAACCGATCTGTGAAAATCTCAAAGGCGGAAATCACAGATGTCCTTATCCGGGTCGGGGATTTCAACTGCCCCGTTGACTTTATTGTGCTTGAGACCCAACCTGTGTCAAATCCGCGGTCTCAAACTCCAGTCATCTTAGGACGCCCATTCCTTGCTACAGTCAATGCCATAATCAACTGTAGGAACGGGTCCATGCGATTGACCTTTGGAGACATGACGAAGGAAGTCAATGTCTTCAATCTTGGAAGACAACCCAGGGATATCAGTGATCAGAATTTTGAGGTCAATTCTATTGAAAATCTGACCAGTGAGCATGAGGAAAGCATGAAGGTAGAAACAGAGGCAGAGTTTGATCTGGAGGCTGAGGATTTTAATCTAAACCAGATCGTAGATTTAACAGTGGATTGGGCGTCAAGCCTAAGTGTACCTCATCATATGATTGAAAGTCCGGAGATTGCCTCCAATGAAGCAACACCTTCCCTAGAGCAAAAAGCCTTACCTAAACACCTCAAGTACGCCTACCTAAGCGGAAGGGAAACCCTGCTAGTCATCATAGCATCCCACCTGATTGAGCAACAAGAGGACAGCTTAATGTCTATTCTGAAAAGACATAGGAAAGCCATTGGATGGACAATGCAGAATATCAAAGGGATAAGTCTGGCCATAGTTCAACATAGAATCCATCTAACCGATGAAGCAACTCCCAGGAGGGACCCCCAGCGTAGTCTTAACCCACTCATGCAAGAGGCAATAAAAGCAAAAATTATGAAACTATTAGACAACGGGATCATTTATCCCATTTCTGATAGACAATGAGTTAGCCTGGTTCATGCGGTCCCGAAGAAAGCTGGCTTTACGGTGGTTGAAAACGAGGAAAAAGAGTTGATACAAACAAGACTGTCTACCAAGGTTCGTGTTTGTATCGACTACAGAAAGTTGAATGCAGCTATCCTTAAAGACCACTTCCCTCTACCCTTCATCGACCAAATGCTTGAACACTTGGCTGGACATGAGTACTATTGCTTCCTAGATGGGTACTCAGGATACAATCAAATCTCCATTACTGCAGAAGACCAGGAAAAAACCACGTTCACCTGCCTGTTTGGAACCTTCGCTTACCGACGTATGCCCTTTGGATTGTGCAATGCTCCTGCAACATTCCAACGGTGCATGCTTAGTCTTTTCTCCAACATGGTCGAATGTTTCCTTCATATTTTTATGGATGATTTCTCCATCTACGGAGATTCCTTTGATCAGTGTCTTCATCACCTAGATTTAGTTCTGCAGAGATGCAAGGAGAAGAATCTAACTCTAAACTGGGAGAAACGTCACTTCATGGTGAGACAGGGGATTGTCTTAGGCCATGAGATTTCTAGGAGAGGCATTAAAGTGGACAAGGCTAAAGTAGAAGTGATTGCTAAGCTTCCATCACCCAAAAGCATCAAGGATATTAGATCCTTTCTAGGGCGTGCTGGGTTCTACCGACGGTTCATTAAGGATTTTAGCAAAATCGCTAGGCCCTTAACCAACCTGCTTGCTAAGGACGTGCCCTTTGATTTTAACGATGAATGTTTCATGTCATGGGGGAAGCTTAAGTAAGAACTTATTTCTGCGCCTATTATTTCTGCTCCTAATTGGGCCTAACCGTTTGAAATCATGTGCGATGCCTCTGATTTTGCTATTGGCGCTATTCTAAGATAGCGCATCGATAATAGGTAGCATGTGATTTATTACTCGAGTAGGACCTTGAATGACACCCAACAGAATTATACAACGACTGAGAAGGAATTCTTGACCGTTGTCTTTGTGTTAGAGAAGTTCTGGCCCTACTTGTTTGGCTCGAAGACGGTGATTTTTACGGATCACTCGGCACTGAAATACCTCATGACCAAGAAGGAAGCAAAATCCCGATTGATTCGGTGGATCTTTTTGCTTCAAGAATTTGACCTGAAAATTCAGGATAAACGAGGTATAGAAAATGTGGTCGCTGATCAGTTATCACGAATTCCTAATGCACCATCATACGAGCTCCGATCAACGAGGATTTTCCAGACGAGCACATCCTGGCCATTTTTAAGGAACCATGGTATGCGGACATAGTCAATTACTTGGCCACTGGACAATTACCTGCTGACTGGACAAAGCAAGACCAGTGTCATTTCTTTACCCAAGTACGGTACTTCTTCTGAGAAGAACCGTATCTTTTGAAGTATTGTCCTGGCCAAATTAATCGACGATGCATACCAGAAGAGGAACAGAGGAGTGTGCTAAGCTTTTGCCATGAACTTGCATGCGGAGGACACTTCAGTCCCTGCAAGACTACAGAGAAGGTTCTACAAAGTAGGTTTTACTGGCCCACTTTGTTCAAAGACTCATGCCATTTTTGCAAGTCATGTGCAAATTGTCATAAGATTGGGAAAATTTCAAGAAGAGACAGATGCCCCTGAACCCAATCCTGGAAGTTGAAAATTTTGATGTTTGGGGTATCCACTTCATGGGACCTTTCCCTAATTCCTTCGGCGACCAATTCATTTTGGTTGCTGTCAATTACATCACTAAATGGGTAGAAGTTATGCCAATAAAGACCAATGACAACAAAGTGGTTGTCAAATTTCTCAAAGAGAACATCTTCTCCCTATTTGGCACCCCCAGAACGATAATTAGTGATAATGGATCGCATTTCTGTAATAGAGTTTTTTGAAGCTCTGATGCGAAAATATTCCTTTAATCACAAGATATCTACTCCGTATCATCCCCAGACAAATGGGCAGGTCGAAGTCACCAATCGACAGATCAAGGTCGTTTTAGAAAAGACTGTCGGACAAAACCGAAAGGATTAGTCGGTCAAACTCAACGATGCATTGTGCACTTACCGCACTGCTTTTAAGACAGTTCTGGGGATGTCTCCTTACAGAATCATATTCGAAAAAGCTTATCGTCTGCCAGTCGAGTTAGAACACCATACCCTATGGGCCATTAAGCAACTCAATTTTGATCTGAGTAAGGCCGGTGAGCTAAGAAGACTGCAGATCACAGAATTAGAGGAGATACGGAATGAAGCCTATGAGAATGCTCAGATCACCAAAAGTAGGACTAAACTTTTTCATGATCAGATTATAAACCAGAAAAACTTTCCCCGGGCGACAAGGTTCTGCTATATAACTCTAGGCATCATATTTTCGCGGGGAAGCTGAAGACTCGTTGGTCTGGACCATCATTGTGTGCACTATTTTCTCACACAGTGCTGTGATTATTGCTGACTCTAAGAATAACACGGAATTCAAAGTGAACGGGTAAAGCTGAAGCCCTTCTTGACCACTGAGCCTATGACTCTGGATGATAGTGTGTTGACTCTTTTTGCCCCGTCATACACCTAACCATAAAAAAAATTTCTTATTGCATATATGCTTGCCCCTTCTACATTTTTGAACATTTCTTTAGCCTATTCGCACTTGGCCGGCCTGCGTCAATGAAGACGGTGCACTCCTTTCTTCTCGCTGTTTATTATATTTGCATTTACATACACATTCATTGAGGATAATATATTAGATAGGTGTGGGGGGGGTGCTAACACTTTTTCCCTTTCTATCTACTAAAAAGGAAAAAAATCTCCAGATTGAAAAGAAATTTCATACTCTTTATAAAAATATCAAAAGGTCATAGGAATTAAGGAAACCTTATTAATGAATCTTTATTTTTGCCTAAATAAACAAGAAAGATTGGTTTGAAGAGTTAGGAGGGATTAGGAAAATAACTCATACCTTTTATTTAGCCTTAGTAGAATATGCATAAGCCACACACATGCTTGGGATTTAGAGACACAACTCTGAAAAAACGCTGGATAATTGTGCCTCAAGAAGCATGATTATGCACGCCAAAAAAATAATAACCAATATATAATAGTAAATCTTAATTTTGTGGCCTACTCTACTTGCATATTTGACCTGAGGGGTGTTTTTTTCACCTGGTGCCCTAAAACCATCTGGTTTGGAAGTCATCGGTTTGATATGTGTTACATGAGTAAAGTATAAAGCCTAATGAAGTCAAGAATAATAGATAAATATTAATAAAATTAAATGATATTCAAAGTTGAGTTGAAAAATCCCAAGCATCACACTTACACATTATGTATATATCTAAAGCAAAATAACAGAATGAGTTAGAAGTATAAGATCCTTTCTAAATTTAAAGAAAAATCATAATTTCTTCTTTTATGAAGACTAAAGTGTAGGAGGACTTATAAGGGTTGAACCTAATTTTTACACCATTCGATCATTTTTACTTAGATGATTGAAAGTTCTTTTTCTTGAAAGAAGTTTGTTAACACATAAATATTTTTTCACTTACTGGATTTTGTGGGCGCAATCCGCTAAAAATCCTCAGGAGACAACACTCCTCCCCTAAGGAAAACTTAGAGGTTTAAAGGCTTGTTGCATATGCTCAGTGCAATCGCGTCACCTGTTAAAGTGGTGTAATAATTTTCTTATTTTTGTTTTGCTCGGGACGAGCAAAAAGATAAGTGTGGAGGTGTGAGTAGTCTCTAATTTTGCATAATTTTCATCACATTCTCTTATTTATGTGATGTAAAATTCTGCTAATAAAGCTTTGCTTACTTAATCCTAGGACCATGGTGTGCAAATGAAGAAGAAGACCTTAAACCACCATTTAATGGGTGATTAAAGGCCTACCAAGTAGCCACTGACTTTAGGGAGGAGATTTTGTAAGCCCAGGGCATCAAATCATGAATCCAGAAGATCAAGTGGACAGGAGACAGCAGGGACGGCACGCTGCCCAAACCCTGGCGTGCGCCACCCTGACATGACCACGGAAATGCGGCCAGGGCCGCGTTTCTGTGGCCATACGGTCGCGGCACGTGCCTGGCTTCGGGCCAGGGGTTGTCCTTCTGGCCCCCTTTCCCCTGGTGCCTATAAATACCCCCCAGGGGTCTTCAGTTTGGGAATATCCAGAGTTTATGAGTTATTATTATCTTGTTGTAGTTGTTGTAGTTTCTTTCCTCTTCTAGTTTTAGGTTTAGTCATTAGAGTGAAAGAGAGAGAGAGTGTGTAAAGGTTGTATTTGAAGGTGACAAGCTAATACAAGTAACTACTTCTCTTTCTTCTTCCCATTTTCTTATATTTTTCATTTTCTTTTACTTCCTTGTTGTAGTGTAACTCCTTTTCTCTTTACTTCTTTCTTTTGTTGTTTCTTATTGTAGTGTAACTCCCTTCCTCTCTACTTCTTTTCTTTTGTTGTTTCTTTTACTATCATGTCTAACTAACTTTTCTATTGCGTGGCTAACTAACTACTAACCCACTAATCTCTAACAACTTGATTGATAAACTCAAATGAGTCAATAGTGTTAACTAAGCCTTGTGCAAATAAGAGCTATGATATCTTAAGACGAGGGTTCTAACTCTAACTTACATTCAAGTATTCACTTTGTTATATTGCATGCTTAACGGGTTTTTGATGATCTATGGATTGCACGCTTTACTTGTTTTTGTAAGTTAGAAATTTTCCTTTTAACTTTGCCAATACCATTAGTGCACTTGTGTCTTCCCTTATTCTCGCCTTCTATTGGATCTTGATAAGGGAATGTCCAAGTTTTTGCCGTGTAAAGCTAAGTTAAAGGAAGGACTTTCATTCGTTCCCAACGTGAATAGTTCCTATGCATAAGGGGTATGCTTGCCTATGATCCATCATGAGGGTACATCTTCAAGAATTTAGGAATTAGTGGGAGATTTAGTAGAAAGTCAGCCATGCGTTTTACCATTAAGAAAATCCAACTTCACAAACCACCAAATCATTCTTAAAACCAACTTGTTTTCATTTTCCAATTCTTTATTTGAAACAAAGAACTTTCTTGAACATAGAAGCCGCATCAAGCTTTCATCGCTCTCCCTCCTTTTGGATACGACCCGTATAGCCACTTCGCTACTACGGAAGAATCGCAAAAGCAGTAACATCGACCCACACTCTTTTTACTTATTCTTGTGCTTGCTTTTTGCCGATCACCAGCCCCCACCCAAGAGTGGGGTGCTTTCAGTCGGTCGATCGCACGGTCGACCGGCCAAATTGACTGGCCATGTGCACGTCCTCGTGCACATCGGTCGACCGTGCCGGTCGATCGACCACTAGTCCGGTCGACCGCCAATCAGTTTGGCTGGGTTTTTATATGCATTAAAAATTTATTGTTTTATCTTTAATTAAATCTCATAAAATCACATAAATTCTACAAAAATAAGTTCTTGCAAGATCTTTGAAATACAAATATGTAATATTAAAATTCAACACATATTATAAACAATTTGAACCAATTTTTGTGATATTGAAATTTGGCTTAAACACAAAATCGGTATTTTTCAAAACTTGAATTTTTGAAATGAAAAACCGTTTTCTCTAAAACTTGTATAAATACAAAAACATGATATTGAAACAACTTTGAAGCATATTATATATAGATAGAATCTAATATACATATAAGATATTTATATATATATATATATCAATATTTTGACATGAAATCCAAAAACAGGTTAAACCAAAAAATAAAAACCAATAAACTTTAAACTTGTGTGTATGTGAACTTGAGCATATCAACACTATCTACCTTTACATAAGATCTAAACACAATCTTAAACTAAATAAACTGAGGTCTTCTTGTAGAACTCCTTCTCCAAGTCGACTCGATCCAAACGCGATCTAACGAGCTTGACTCCAACTGAGTACTAGATGCGATCTTGACGCGCGAGCTCTTAAATTAACATGTGAAAGCTCCAAAACTCTTTTGTTGAAGCTAAACACCTACTAATATCTTGGTCAATCATTGAAACTATTTAAACACAAGATTATTAGTAAACTATAACTACATGAGTTAATCATCATCAAAACTAGAGTGATGGGCCTCTGGGCCAACAGGATTTCCTTTTGATTTTTTCCCAACGGCTATTTATCTGTTTTTCTTTTTTTTGAGTCTTTTCCAACGGCTCTTTTGAGTTTTCTCCTCATTTTTTCATCCCCTATGAATAGTGGGATTATATAAAAACTCATGAACAAGCTTGAACAAGTTTTTACAAGTTTACAAGAAGATTTAATCAAGTTTTAGTCTTTTCTTAAAAGATTTTCTTTGAGAAAAAAATTCCATATTCTTGTTTTTTTTAGCTTGAGCCTTCCCTCTACATCTTTATAAGCTATTTTCACTATACAATCCTAAAGAGTTTCACCACCTCATCTTGATTATAGGATTATGCTTGTGATCCATTTGTGATCAAGTGAAGATCACCAATTTCCTTCTATTGAGAAGTTGTATAGGTTGCGACCTCAAGTGAGCTAGTGAGCTCCGTGTTAGTGTTGCGACACTGCAAGAGAGAAATTATGAGTCCATTGAGTTTTAGTGAGAACTTATAACGATTGATGATCTAGTGAGTTAGTCATAGTGAAAATCCTTCATAGTATTAAAGGAGGGGATGTAGAGCAGTAGCTCGAACCTGAGAATATATCATCGTGTTTGTGATTGCTCACTCTTTCTCTCTTCACTCTACTCTCTCTTTACTTACTTGCACACTATTACTGTTTACTTATTTATAAGTATATCTTGTGTTGTGATTGGTATTTGCTAGGTTGCTAGCAAGTAAATTTTTAGTCCGCATTGTTTGCCATTTAGTATGGCCATTACCTATTCACCCCCTCTAGGTGATTTATAATTGGTATCTAAGCCTAACCCTAGTTTTGATTTAACCACCTTAGGGAGATCCTTTCATTTGGCTATATTCATTTGTTGCATTTGCTATTTGTGTGCACTTATACTTGTTTTCATAGCATCATACGACTTCTCTAGCATCAAGTACTCACTCAAATTTGATGGGCTAAACGTCCCCATTTGGAAGGTCAAGATGGACCAATTCCTTAAGTCCCTAGGAGTTAGAGTTGCCAAGGTCATTTCCAACGAATTTGTTGAACCTCACGATGATGAGGATACATGGTCCGAAGCAACCAGCAAGGATTATGAGGCCAATGCTAAAGCCTAATATGCACTTACACAAGGATTAAATGATGATGATCTTTCTCATGTAATTAATTTCAAATCTGCTTATGAGTTTGGAATGATCTAATCATTACTCTTGAGGGGACATCGCAAGACAAAAGATCTAAAGTTGACTTTGCTTTGTTCTCAATATGAGAATTTTTACATGCTTGAAAATGAAAGTAATGATGAGATGCTTACTCGGTTCACCAAGAACACTAATAGATTATCTTTTTTAGGTGACACCATTGACAATGACCAAAAGATTCGAAAGGTTATTAAAGCTCTCCCCAAAACTTGGGAAGTCAAGGCGACAACCCTTAAAGAGCTTAACAATAGAGAGGAGATGGACTTCTCCAACTTCATTGAATATCTCAAAACCCATGATATGAAAATGACAGTGGAGAAGAAAGGGAGACTCTAAAAAAGAAAGTGATAGGTTTCAAGGCTACTTCCTCATCCTTTGATGAAGAAGAATCGTCAGAAGACGGTGATGAAGATTTTGCTATGATCATTCGAAGAGTGGGCAAGATATTTTAGAAAAAGGGAAGACAAAGCAACTTTCGAAGAGCAAGACATCAAGGGAGATTTGAAAAGAAGAAGGAGGAGATGGGTCCTTACTTTCATTGCAAGAAGACGGGCCATCTAATTACGGATTGCCCCTCACTTCAAGCCACTACCTCCAAGAACGTGCATAAGAAGAACAAGGCGATGGTAACCACTTGGAATGATTCTAAAACAGATTCTGAAGAGGAGATTGATGCCATATACGTTTGCTTCATGGCAAACGGAGAGAAGATTTCTATGATAAATCTCGAAACCTCTTTAGAAGATGATGATTTAACTATGGATGAACTTGCACAATTTTTGAAAGAATTACAAAATAGATATGAAATTTCTCTTACACAAAATAAAAATTGAAAAATAAAATGACTTTTTAAAGAATATGCTAGTGATTGTACTCCAAAACTGCATTTTTATCATCACTTTTACACATATATCCTTGATCATTCCTTTATTTATTAATGTTATTAACCCTTTTTTTGATTATGGTGTGTAGTTACTTAAATGAGAGGATAAAGATACAAGAAGCTTCATTTTATCCCTAATTCTAGCTAAAGTTGAATTTTAAATTAACTTAAATCTAAAGGAGGAAAGGATTAATCTTCATATCCTAAATTCAAGTTCAAATTCAGAAGATAAAGTTCTAGAAGATGAAAGGGATAAAGCTAATCCTAATAGAGATAAGGAGGATAATTCAAATTAAATGGAGTTCAAATTAATTCAGACTCGGATTTAGACTGTACAGCTTTTAGTATTCAGATAATAACTTTCTTTACAGATATTCAAATCTGATGATTCAAGATGTTACAGAAAGAGAACTTGATGGACAATAATTCTTATGTTTACCACTCTGTCCAATTCAGTCGCCTGATGAGTCAGCAAACAACACGCCAACTTGATGCAGGACTGAATTCCCTATTGAATTAAGAAACCTTCTAATTTGTATCCTATTGTGATTAGATTTGAGGCCTATTTAAAAAGCTGAAATCTCTCATTATGAAGCATCTCCATATCAGAGATCATAACTTAAGATTTTTCTTTTAGTTTCTCTTTTAAATTTCTTTTGTAATTTTTAAATTTAAGTTTGAGTTCTACTTCTAGTTCAAGCTTTGTAAAAAGAAGAAGGCTCTTTGTAATTGAAGGTGACAGCATCAAAAATAAGGTTTTTTTTCTAATTTATTTTTATTTACTTGCTTTATTTACTTGCTTTCACATCTACCATGCTTTCTTTAGTTTTCATCATGAGTGACTAATCTTTTTTTCATGACTTACTAATCTCTCTGCCACTACCTCTAATTCTAAGTTAGAATAAGCTGATTGGATCATACGCATGCTTAACCCTTGGATTAGTTAAAGTTTTTGAAGGCACATGATGATGACTAGTTAAATCCATATATGTTAATACATTTCAAAGGTTTTTCTTATTCTATACTTAGATAGCTTTGAAAGTTTTATGTTGAATCTTAGTTATTCTTCTTATTCTATACTTAGAAGGCTTTGATAGTTTAATGTTAAGTCTTGATTAGTGATTATTAAAAATAAGATTTAGTTTTTATCCTATGTATCTTGCTTGAATTGAAGCCAACTCTAAGGTCTAACTTTTATGATCTAAAGTGAACTAAATTCTTGCATAGGTTAGTAAGTTAGTGGTGGTAGATGATTAGTAGGTTATATTTCTTTAACTCTTTTCTAAACCCCTAGATTACTCTCCAACTTTCATATTATTCTTTATATTTTTAACACTTAACAATTGAGTTCTTTTTTTTTAGAAGAATACTTTACCAGTTTAGTATTTAAGGAGATACCGAAAAGCTTCTATCACATTCCTCCTTATAGATTCGACCCACATAGCCCTTGCTACCGTTGATAAATTGTGAAAGGCAGAGATTTAACTGACATTCAAAGAACATCCTTTTAACTCTTTAATTTATCTCTGTTTTCCACAATCAACTAGAAATTATTTTTAATGAGAAAAATGACTTATCTATTTCTTTTGAGAAAATGAAAAAGGATTTTGATAAATAAAAACTTGTTTGTAAGGGTAAAAGCCCAAATATTACATTCAACAAAAATGAATTTTTGAATATTCAAAAACGTATTGATGTTTTGGATACCACTTTGAAAAGTGTGCATTTGACATGAACAAATTTACTTCTATATTTCTAAAGGAAAAAAACCCAAAGGAAACATACACGTCATTCATCTCACACACACAATAAAAAACATGCACAACGTGCACATGCACATCAAATTAAGCATGCTTTCATGTCTGGCAAAGTGTACACATGTGCACATTGTGACCGCAAAGAAAATTTAGTAAAATTTTGTCATGCTAAGTTAAATATGTTAAATAAAAATGTTCGAGTTTAAGAAAATACTAACTCTAGAGGACCCAAAAAGATTTGAGCACAAAAAAATACACCAAACTTGATTGATGTAGGTGTGTCATCCTCCTCCAAGACATGGGGGAGATGGTACCTTGGTGGTGGATGCATCGAAACTAAAAAGATCAACCGTCATATTGCATCGGTATCAAAAAGCACCTATTTTTGAGATTGCCTATGGTTTGGTAACTTCTCCATTTGAAAATTTTATTTCTAGCTAGATCTATACATGCATGGGAATAGCTAGCTTTTTTTTGTGTTAATATGGTTTAGTTATGAATACACGATTTTTTTTACTTGCATGGGAATAGCTAGCTTTTTTGTGTTAATATGGTTTAGTTATGAATACACGATTTTTTTTGTTATTTTTAAGGCATGTTTATATTTGATGTAAGATCCCTAATTAGAAATACTGTATTTTTATTTTTCTAAAGTATTTATTTTGATTTACAGAATATTTTTTAATCAACTTAATTTATTATTTTCTTTCTTGTGATTATTATTATTATTAATAATGGAAATTATTTTTAAGATAATAAATGGTATTTTAGCTTTAAATATTATTACCAATATTAATTATCAATATTTTTAGTTACTTATTACTATTATTTTTATATTTACCATTATTATTATTAATTGTTATTTAATTATTATTCCCATTATTTCATTAAGGTTATTATTCATTATTATTATTAGTGGTAGTTATTATTATTATTATTCCATTATGATTGTTATTTATTGTTATTACTATTAGTGTTATCTTTATTTTTATTGTCGGTGTTTATTATTATTATTAGTGTTAATATTATATTCTTTATTTATTTTTAATATTAGTATAAATACTAGTGGTAGTGGTATTATAATTCCTATTATTATTGTTTTTGTTATTATTAATTATTATTGTTGTTAATTAATATTAGTATTATTATTATTTTTATTAGTGTTTTATTAGTATTACTATTATTGCATTTCATATCCCTATTTATCCAACCCATTATATACCCTATACCCAATTAGACCCAATACACATTACCCTCAAGCCCAATGACCCACTACCCATGACCCGTAACCCAATTCTAACAACCACATCTTATCTTAATCTAAACCCTAACTAACCAATCCCCATTATCCTAATCTCCCCATCTCTAACACGCAGCCGCCGCCCCATTGGTTGGCAACCCACCATGGCAGCCGAGCCTCCCTCATGTGCGCCACCAGCCCCCCCACCTTGGCTATGGCGCACGGCAGACTTTCCCCTCTCCACACCTGCGTGGCGCACCCCGCTCCTCCACCACCAACCTCCATGGTCTCCCCCTTCTCCATGGCGCGACACCCCCACCAGGCCTGGCTTCACCCCAGTCGGCAACAGCAGCAGCACTCCAGCCAGCAGATCCTCCTCCGCCGGAATCGCAGGCCTCAAGCACTTCATGCCCAGGCCGCGAGAGCTCCCAGACCGAGCTTGGCAGGCCTCCGCCGGTAACCCCAGCAGCCATTGCGTGCCTCCTACCTCTGAGATTGTCCTCCCACCTGGTTGTCGCACCTCCCTTCTTCTCTTCACAGCCCCGAGTCCCCCGTGCTAGACCACTGCCTTCCCTCACGGTAGAGGACAGCCCAAGCCAGCCGTGTGCCTTCCTGCTTCTCCTCTCTCTTCATACGTATAATTGATTGAGGTATATATTTGGTGTTTTAATTATGATGATATTAATGATGATTATGTTGCTGTTCTATACAAAGTGTGTTAATGAATTTATGCATGGGTGTTTGGTTGTGCATGTGTACTGTAATGTTCGTGTGTGAGATGCCTTCTTCTGACACTCCGTGGATCACCGTCGGCGAGCGCGAACACACCCACGCCCTTCACGGTGAGATGCTCTATCAAACGACACCCTCTGCGGCCCCCGAAGCCTCCGCCAGAGCCTCCGTCGGTGCGCCGCAAATCACCACATTATTATGTGAGTCTACTTTCCTTCTCCCACTTTATTTCTCTTCCATTTCATGTTAATATATATGTTTTATATAATGTGTAGTAATGTGTCTTAATTTATACGCATGGGTTGCTATTTATTTGTGTGGATGGGTGTGTCATTTAATTAAGTGTATGTTATTTAATTAAGTGCATGCATACTTATATATATATATATCTATATATATATGAGAAAAATGTATATCAGCCTGCAGCTGAGAGAACTCTGTCAGTCTGCGGTGACGTGGCTCAAGATTTGTCACCCCACTAACTTGCGGCCCGCTTATAGGAAGAAGTTAAATTACTAGATACCCCTTATGAAAAGCTACTCTGTCGGTAAAAGACAGTGGATATGTATAGTTTATTATATTTTTATATTTTATGATGTTATTCAATTTTTGTGACAATTATCTTTTATAACTGCGGCCAAACTGCCAACATTTTTTTATTAAATCACAAAACTAATTTGAATGCTTCTTTAATTTTTTTATCTGATTTAATATTTAATGATTTTTAATATAGTCGCAGTTTACTTTTTATCGAATGTAATGTATAATGCGATCAAGGACCCGACTATGGTCGCAGTACTTAACGAGAGCAATAGTATAATCGTAGTTTACGTATTATTTTATATTTTTTGTTCTTCATTTCTGACTGTTGTCTGATCCTCCTATAAACTATTAAATTGGTTTTTACATATAGTATGTGATCATGGACTGCGACTATGGTCGCACTACCGCGACTATGGTCACAGTACTTAACGAGAGCGATAGTATAATCACAGTTTACGTATTATTTTATATTTCTTGTTCTTCATTTTTGACTGTTGTCTGATCCTCCTATGAACTATTAAATTGGTTTTTACATATAGTATGCGATCATGGACTGCGACTATGGTCGCACTACCGCGACTATGGTCGCAGTACTTAACGAGAGCGATAGTATAATCGCAGTTTACGTATTATTTTATATTTTTTGTTCTTCATTTCTGACTGTTGTCTGATCCTCCTATGAACTATTAAATTGGTTTTTACATATAGTATGCGATCATGGACTGCGACTATGGTCGCACTACCGCGACTATGGTCGCAGTACTTAACGAGAGCGATAGTATAATCGCAGTTTACGTATTATTTTATATTTTTTGTTCTTCATTTCTGACTGTTGTCTGATCCTCCTATGTACTATTAAATTAGTTTTTACATATAGTATGCGATCATGGACTGCGACTATGGTCGCACTACCGCGACTATGGTCGCAGTACTTAACGAGAGCGATAGTATAATCGTAGTTTACGTATTATTTTATATTTTTTGTTCTTCATTTCTGACTGTTGTCTGATCCTCCTATAAACTATTAAATTGGTTTTTACATATAGTATGTGATCATGGACTGCGACTATGGTCGCACTACCGCGACTATGGTCACAGTACTTAACGAGAGCGATAGTATAATCACAGTTTACGTATTATTTTATATTTCTTGTTCTTCATTTTTGACTGTTGTCTGATCCTCCTATGAACTATTAATTGGTTTTTACATATAGTATGCGATCATGGACTGCGACTATGGTCGCACTACCGCGACTATGGTCGCAGTACTTAACGAGAGCGATAGTATAATCGCAGTTTACGTATTATTTTATATTTTTTGTTCTTCATTTCTGACTGTTGTCTGATCCTCCTATGAACTATTAAATTGGTTTTTACATATAGTATGCGATCATGGACTGCGACTATGGTCGCACTACCGCGACTATGGTCGCAGTACTTAACGAGAGCGATAGTATAATCGCAGTTTACGTATTATTTTATATTTTTTGTTCTTCATTTCTGACTGTTGTCTGATCCTCCTATGTACTATTAAATTAGTTTTTACATATAGTATGCGATCATGGACTGCGACTATGGTCGCACTACCGCGACTATGGTCGCAGTACTTAACGAGAGCGATAGTATAATCGCAGTTTACGTATTATTTTATATTTTTTGTTCTTCATTTCTGACTGTTGTCTGATCCTCCTATGAACTATTAAATTGGTTTTTACATATAGTATGCGATCATGGACTGCGACTATGGTCGCACTACCGCGACTATGGTCGCAGTACTTAACGAGAGCGATAGTATAATCGCAGTTTACGTATTATTTTATATTTTTTTCTTCATTTCTGACTGTTGTCTGATCCTCCTATGAACTATTAAATTGGTTTTTACATATAGTATGCGATCATGGACTGCGACTATGGTCGCACTACCGCGACTATGGTCGCACTACCGCGACTATGGTCGCAGTACTTAACGAGAGCGATAGTATAATCGTAGTTTACGTATTATTTTATATTTTTTGTTCTTCATTTCTGACTATTGTCTGATCCTCCTATGAACTATTAAATTTGTTTTTACATATAGTATGCGATCATGGACTGCGACTATGGTCGCAGTACCCTAGACTGCATTTTTCTTGATGATTTTTTTTTGCTAAGTTAAATGTAATAACGGTGAATAAGTACTGATTCTATAGTCGCAGTTTACGTATGTTTTTATATGTTTTGCTTATAAAGTATGAATTATTTTTACTTTTTGCATGCGTAGTAGCACTGCGACCAAGAACAGCAGTCGCAGTTTGATATGTAATTAACAGAGCTTATAAGTTAATATAGTGAGAAAGAGACCTTACAAAAAAGAGAATTAAAAGCTTTTAAAAGAAGACAAAATAAGGTTGAATATCAGAAGATCAGGAAATCCTAATCCTCATCATTATCACCATCATAAGCAGATTCGTCGTCTTCATTCTTCTGCTCTTCCTGTTCATCACTTATTTCCTCATCATCTTCCTATTTTTGAGCTTTTTTTGTTTCACCGATAAACTCCCAGAATGGATCATCTCTATCAAGCTCTTCGTCTGACCCGTTGCGAGAAAGCGAGCCTAAAGCATCAGAGGACATGCTTTCATCAAGCATGTCTCCGTCAAGTGGCAGAGGAATAATGTCTTCCTCACTAACCCACATGAAATCTTCATTATCCTCATGAATAGGAGGATCAGTTAATACATTATTTGATGTAGTGAGATAGTCAAAAGGAGTGAAGTCCAGACTGGTATCAGATTCACTAGAATATCCTGAAGAAAAAGGACCGGTGGGGGAACGATTGAAGTTGAAATCTAATTGTTCAGAGGAAGAAGATGGGGAAGACATGATTCAAGAATGAATTATTTTTTGAAAGTTTTTGAAATCAAACTGAAAAGGAAGAGCAAAAATATAGTTTTTAGGTATGAGATAATATATTAGTTACAAACATTATATAAAGGTCAATATTGTGGAAGAACATGAATAGTAATAATAATTGTTACAGGTGAGGGTTGAGTATGGTAGGAAGTGGTAAAAAAATTAAATATTTAATTGAAGATTTATTGCGGGAGAATCCGAAGAGTTTCTTTCTGCCAGAGGCTTAATACTTGAAGTACAAATTAACTTTTTATAAAATTGTTTGCCTATATCTTTAGATTACGTATGGTGCACATCTTTCCTTTATCGATATTAACATTATTGCATCTCTTTTTTCTAGACTGTTGTTGTATCACGGTAGAAAGAATATTAATTACTTTCATTTAATTCAGTGTAATTAATATAGTATTTTTTATAAGATGTGATGTACGCGAACTGATCTCAGGGTCGCATGGCTAATCTACTTTTTAAAAATATAAAAAATCTTTTACATAAGTCATGTGAAAGAAGATTGCGACTTTGGTCACAGTACTGAAGGAGGTCGCATTGCTGTACGATAGAATGCGACTAGCGTCGCAGACGTTATATAAAAAAGTTTTGTTATACTATGACTGCGACTAGTGACTGCGACTGTGTCGCAGTTGTCATATAAAATTGAAAGTTATATTGTATTAAGTCTGCGACCATGGCATGTTTTTTAAATTTTCAATGCTTCTGCTTATTTTACATTATATTGATCCAAATTTTTTTAATTATATTTTTTGATGTAGTAAAATTATGAATTTTATAACTGTAGATATATTCAACTGAAATTTTATTTGTTGATGACTTTATTCCAGTTTAGAATTAAAAAAGGGGTATTTTTGTCAATTTGTTTCACGATTGTTTAGGCGGGATCTTTTTTGATTTTTTTTGGCGCCTACACTCTGCGGCCGATATGTGGCATATATTCAGCCACGTCCCGCCGGCTGAGAAACTCTCTCAGCCTGCCGGCTGAGGTACAGTAACCCCTATATATATATATTATATATATATATATATATATATATATATATATATATATATATATATATATATATATGTATGTATGTATGTATGCATGTATGTATGTATGTATAGGTGTGTCTGCGTGAGTTGATGATTGTATGTGTGTGTGTGTGTGTGTGTGTGTACATATATATATATATATATATATATATATATATATATATATATATATATATATATAGTGACTATGTATGTATTTGTACTCGTATATGTACATGTACGTGGGTGTACGCGTATGTTTATGGGTGTATATTGTGGAGTGTATACGTGTACGAGGGTATTTTGTGTGAATTCATGTGTTTAGTTGCGTGTTGCAGTGTTTCAGATTAGTTTGGTGAGATCCGGACCGTTACTGGAGACCCGAACCCGATCCGGATTCATGCTCTTGTGGACCCGATACAATAGTGATTCGAAGACCGGCCCATGGGAAGATCCGTAGATCAGTACCGGTTCGTGGAGCGAAGACCAAACGACAATTCGGTTCCGAAACCGCGGCATTTCATGTGAGTGATCGTTCTTGTGCATTTCCTTATATACTATTGTCGGTATGTATTTACATGTTACACTTATCATTTCATGTGACTTTCTGTTATATTTTACCAGTTTGATTACTTGTACCACTTCATGAGAAATCTATGATTGTTCACTTTAATTACATAGTTGATAGGAACTTATATCAGTGTCATTTCATGTGCTGGTAGTTTGGCGTTGTTGGTTTAGGCCTAGTAGTGATACACCTTAGGCTGTGACTTGATTTGGCTCGATCTTGAGGTTGATATAATTTGTATTAGTTATCAAATTTGACATTCATGTAATTACTGATTATTTCTGACTGGAACACTTTTGGATATTGTAGACAAGTAGATATGACGTTTCTATATCGATATGAGATGGTTTAGATATACCACAAATAATGGATCTGATGTGATTTGATGTTAGACATTTCTGTACTTGATGTTTTATCACCAGGATATTAGTATTCTTGTTAGTTCTTACTAGCTGTTTATTATTCTGGATTCGGAGTTAGTTGCGAGGAAAGTTGGATCGTGATTTGGATTGATCTTGAATTGGAGTTAATCTAGAATTTATATTCTTTATATTAGATCTTGAACTCATTATGATAGGTTTGACGTAGCTGGATTTACAGTTGTGAGTATTGGGATTTATTTAGATGATGTTTTGTTGATGTTGAGTATCAGAAGTAGATATTCCAGACCATAAGTTGCTTGAGGATGATTCCCTACTTAGATACGATTCGTTATGTGTTTGACTTGTTGATCTCTAGGATATACCTTGTGCTTCATGTTTAGTTATTGATTACTTCACTTAATAGAGATTGAGTTATTGTGATAGTGATCTATTTGATATCGGTAATCTTGTACTTCAGAGTTATCAGATAGTAGTAATCACTTCATCAGTTATTGGTGAGATTATTTGTTGGTGATCATATGATGTGTTCAGAGTTTATGGTAGTTGTCAGATATCGGTATCAGTTACTAGTTGTTTGTGACACCTTTGTGTTTGTGGCTATCAGCTACTCAGTTGTCAGACATCAGTTGTCAGTTTTCAGATTATCAGCTATTATTGACATCACCAGTTGTTGGAGATATTAGTTACTATTACATATTAAATCACATTGATTGCTTATTAATAAAAGATATCATAACTCAGGGAACAGGGATAATTGCCTGATGATGCATGTCGTGTATTTTGGAAGGACTTTATAGTGCCGAGTTGTAGGTTCCAACCATGGGGAACCAAGATAGTACTGGCTACCTATTCAGTTGTCAGGGCTATGCCCAGATTACGGCACCACACTAGTTGTCTTTTCGTGTGGGGCTGTGGTCTTCAGATATTAGAGCCTTGCGGCTTGTCCTGATTCAGCACCAGGGGTGTTAGACCGTGGTACCGGGCATACACGGTACACTTTCAAAACACATGCACTATATTGGCGGGCGGTTACAATAACGATAATTTTGTTTGATATATGGGAAAACGGTTGTAGTATGGGACACAACTAAGTACTACATTAGCTAGGTTAATAATAACCAATCAGACTAGTGACATATGCTTGGTTACACATCTTGACATCACTTGTTTGTTTACAGTTGTGATAGTTGCCTTTTATCTTCATTCATGTTGTTATTCAGTTATCCTTCAGCTATTTGTTTATCATGTTATTTAAGTTATCTTACGTATGCAGTTTATCTTGTTATTATTTTGTGCACATTGTTTATATGCACGAGCTCTCCCCTTTACACACACACACTCACCAGGTCGCTTTCTGACGATCTTAGATTTGTACGTCCAGATATTGGACGCTTTGTTTCTATTGTGCAGGTGTTCGATGAGACTGTACTCTTTGCGAAAAGCTGGAGCTTCTACCTATTCGATTTTCGGTATTCTTATCTTTCTTCCCTTCATATTATTTCCTGATTCTCGTTATATCAGATTCAGTTGTTATTCCAGTTCTTTACTTATATGATATCATGTGTGGATGCTTATATGTGACATTGCAGTAATCATGATTTATTACAGTTGGGATTTATAGCTTGTTCCTGGTTACTTAAGGCTTAGCGCGTATATGTGAGGTATTTTCCTTGCGTATATGTGTCGCCGACTCATGTCGCGTCTCCGCTCCAGCGTATTTTGGGAAGCGGGGCGTGACAGGGTTTTCTTAGTATCAGAGCCAGGTTTTTGACTTGCGATCCTGATCTTTGACTTTTGTTTCTCAAGAAATACATAGTTCTTACCGGTAACTTGAAATGAGCTATAGTTACACTGCGATATACATATACTATCCATTATGATATTCAGTCCATTTGGAATTGACCGTCCTTCCTTTGAAAATTCTCATCTTTGATCTTTTGATATCCTTGATCTCTACTCTTCTTTTGAGTGATCTGGATTTTCATCTTGCTTCTCTTCCTCTTCATCTATTCTATTCCTTGACTTTGTCTCTTGAGATTGGTTACTCCTTGATGAAGTCGTTGCAGAAATCAGAGTAGCACAGCGGAAGCGTGGTGGATTTATGATGTGTAAAAAGTGACGTGAAGCTTGTTTGTTTTCACCTTTGATTTTGAATTCTTTTTACCATTCCCTGCCCTATTGAATTTTGGGGACGAAATTTTTATAAGGTGGGTAGAATGTAAGATCCCTAGATAGAAATACTGTATTTTTGTTTTCTTAAAGTATTTATTTTGATTTACAGATTATTTTTTAATCAACTTAATTTATTATTTTCTTTCTTGTGATTATTATTATTATTAAAAATGGAAATTATTTTTAAGATAATAAATGGTATTTTAGCTTTAAATATTATTACCAATATTAATTATCAATATTTTTAGTTACTTATTAATATTATTTTTATATTTACCATTATTATTAATTGTTATTTAATTATTATTATTCCCATTATTTCATTAAGGTTATTATTCATTATTATTCTTAGTGGTAGTTATTATTATTATTATTATTATTCTATTATGATTAGTATTTATTGTTATTACTATTAGTGTTATCTTTATTTTTATTGTTGGTGTTTATTAATTACTATTAGTGTTAATATTATATTCTTTATTTATTTTTAATATTAGTATAAATACTAGTGGTAGTCGTATTATCATTCCTATTATTATTATTGTTGTTAATTATTATTAGTATTATTATTATTTTTATTAGTGTTTTATTAGTGTTACTATTATTGCATTTCATATCCTTATTTATCCAACCCATTATATACCCTATACCCAATTAGACCCAATACTCATTACCCTCAAACCCAATGACCCACAACCTATGACCCGTAGCCCAATTCTAACAACCACATCTTATCTTAATCTAAACCCTAACCAATCCCCATTATTCTAATCTCCCCATCTCCAACACGCAGCCGCCGCCCCATTGGTTGGTAACCCACCATGGCAGCCGAGCCTCCCTCATGTGCGCCACCAGTCCCCCCACCTTGGCCATGGCGCACGGCAGACCTTCCCCTCTCTACACCTGCCTGGCGCACCCCGCTCCTCCACCACCAACCTCCATGGTCTCCCCTTCTCCATGGCGCGACACCCCCACCAGGCCCGGCTTCACCCCAGTCGGCAACAGCAGCAGCACTCCAGCGAGCAGATCCTCCTCCGTCGGAGCCGCAGGCCTCAAGCACTCCATGCCCAGGCCGCGAGAGCTCCCAGACCGAGCTTGACAGGCCTCCTCCGGTGACCCCAGCAGCCATTGCATGCCTCCCACCTCTGAGATTGTCCTCCCACCTGGTTGCCGCACCCCCTTCTTCTCTTCATAGCCCCGAGTCCCCCGTCCACTGCCTTCCCTCACGGCCGAGGACTGCCCAAGCCAGCCGTGTGCCTTCCTGCTTCTCCTCTCTCTTCAAATGTATAATTGATTGAGGTATATATTTGGAGTTTTAATTATGATGATATTACTGATGATTATGTTGGTGTTCTATATAAAGTGTGTTAATAAATTTATGCATGGGTGTTTGGTTGTGCATGTGTACTGTAATGTTTGTGTGAGATGCCTTCTTCCGACACTCCGTGGATCACCGTTAATCACCGTCGGCGAGCGCGAACACACCCACGCCCTTCACGGCGAGATGCTCTATCCAACGACACCCTTCGCGGCCCCCGACGCCTCCGCCAGAGTGTAACGCCCCGATCCTGGCGGATACGGAGACATTACTGCAACGTATATACGCAAGTCAGAAGTACCTTCACGTATATACGCTAAGCATCAGTACAGGCAAGAATCAGAGTACGGAAGCACGTGGTGCATTATACATTCCAACATATGAGTACAATTACAATGTTATCACCAGAGGTGACAAATATTACAATAATATTACATCACCAGAATGGCGCAATTGCGAGATTACAAGGAGATATACAAGAATGAATAGTACAAGGGCACTCACGAGTTTACAAAAAGGAATACTCGAGAGGCACACAGGGGGCCTGGAAGGATAAGACTCTGGACGGTCTGCTGGAGATCCACGCTACCACTGCGCCACTCTGATCAGCAACTGGGAGAATCCACACGCTCCAATCTCCATGACCTGGACATGAGAATCTAGGGGAGTCAGATGAAACTCCCCAGGCGAGTGGTGAAGTAAAAGCCAAGTGGCGAGCGAGGGTAAGCACATGTATAGTGATAAAACAAAATAAAGCCGAGGGCGAGCAAATCTGATTGTATGATTTCAGATCACGGCTCCATAAGACTAGTACGTCGAAGGAATAATCCAAACAAGGAAACCCTCATCTATATACCCTTATCTTATGTCACCATAATCTAAGCACATACAACCAGACTGCACTCAGGGCATGATAAGATAATGAGCAGGAGGCAGGTGGATATAAGGAATAGAGCAGGGCATGAGCAGTTAATATAATAATACTCATAAAACCGGAAATCCGAAGTAAAATCCAGTACAAGCAAATATGGTGAGGCATATCACAGATTCAAAGCCGTTTAAGTCGCAGGCTTCAGTATGCGTCCCATTCCACATACCTCTACTTACAACTTAAAGAGCCGGTTATTAGACACTTTATCATTACTCGTCTTACCCTGATATCTAGCTATGTGAACTAGCGTCCCAGCACACATAGATCCATATCCGAGTAAAGCAAGGTTGTTATTGGAAACCAGCGGGGGTATCAACGAACTATGTTTACAGTGGGTCCCGTACATACCCGGGACCACGGCCCAGGATTGTTCCGTTGCTTGGTGGACGGAACCTGTCGCAAAGCTAACAGGAGGGACTTATGTATGCCCTTATCATGATTCAGGAGGAGGGAGCCAGCACTCCCCTCGTCGCCTGGAGGCCCACAGGTCAGACCGGAAGTTTTAGTTGCACAACATGCCTAATACCACTGTAAACACGAACACATATTGATAGCCGCATGTTTCCCCCGACCCGATGCAAGTTGTTCCTTTTATGAATTATTAGGTTAATTATCAATTTACGGGAATAACAGGAGCAGGACATGATCAGGAATTCAGGAGTTCAGGTCACTGATCATGATACAGGATAACAGGTCACTGTACATAGTACAGGATAACAAGACAGGATTCCCGTAAATGTGATAATCATAGGTCAAGTATATCATGCTGGGTGTCAAGGGATAGCATGACAAGATGGTGATATTAGACAGGTAACCAGTCATGTCAAGAGATTGATAATAATCCGGTGGCAAGTCATGTCATAACAAGGGGTCTTGCCAAGTAGTAGCATGTCAGGTGTTAGATGATAATACATCAGTTGTCAGGTGATATACATGTGTTAAAAGTAATATGAAAACGACAAGTAGTATAGACAGGTGTCAGGCATGAAGTAATGGCATGGGGTAGAATAGTAGCTGAGCACAAACAAGCGGAGCTGAGCAAGCTGGAAGTACAGACAGCAAACAGTATTTAACACTGGAGCATCTGGCGAGGTTACCGGGACGACTCGACTGAAGTACGAGCGGTAAATCCGGCAGCAACTCGCCTAGACGAATCTAGTGGTAAAGCGCTGAACGCTGATCATGATAACCAGGCGGAGCTGAACAAGCTGGAAGCACAGGCAGCGAACAGAGCTTAGACACTAATGCGTTCTGCGAGGTTACCAGGATACTCGGATTAAAATACGAGTAGAGAATCCGGCAGGAACTCGCCTAAACGAATTTAGTGAATAAAGCACTGAGCACCAAGCATGCTCACCAGGCGGAGCTGAGAAACCTGACGATCCCAATCACGCCTCTTCCGAGACAGTGAGGGACCGGAGGCTGAACTGAGAGACCTGCCGGTCCCAATCACCTCTCTTTCGAGATAGTGAGTGACCGGAGGTTGAAGGATCGACCACGCATGGTATGAAGCAATAGGATACATCACAGGCATGGTATGTGGACAAGAAGGAAACTACCCTAGTACAAGTATTCGTCACAGAGCAATACATGTCCAGATATTGGCACTCGGCCATACACAGATACCGGGACTCAGCCCAATACAAAGTACATAGAAACATGGAATAAAATACATGTCGACCCGACGAAGCGGGGAAACCCAAATGGAGGCGAGAGCGAGGACACTCGCCTAAATCACCGGACAGCCGAAAAGTCTAGAATCCATGGAACTCGCGCACGCGCCATAAAATAATGTATATATGAGGAGAGAGAAAGTGTACAGGAAGACGCGGTTTGAGGAAGTGAGACGCGGGGGTTCGCAGACGCGGGAGTTAGCGTCGCGAGAATAACAGACACGGGGATCACAAACGCGGGAATAGCAGACGCGGGGTTCGCGTCGCAAGAATAGCAGATGCGGGAATCACAGACGCGGGGATCGCGTCGCGAGAAGTACCAGACGCGGGAATCACAGACGCGGGGATCGCGTCGCGAGAAGTACCAGACGCGGGAATAGCAGACGCGGGATTCGCGTCGCATAGATGCCTCAAACGCGAGATCTGCGTTCAAGTGCGGACACGAGGGAAACGCGGACGCGGACGTGGGTTCTGCGTCGCGTCAATACAGAAACGCGCGGAGCGCGTTAAGGGATTGCCTAGACGCGGGGTGAGATCCGCGTTAGGAAAGTCTTGGCGAGAAAAATCACTCGCCGACAAGATTCCTTGCTGCGCCCGACGAAGGGAAGTTCGGCCCCAATCCAAAAGGAGGGTACCGGCCCCAAGTCTTGCCAACAGAGAAGAACGCGGCCCCAATCCAAAAGGAGGGTACCGGCCCCAAGTCTTGCCAACAGAGAAGAACGCGGCCCCAATCCAAAAGGAGTGGCCGGCTCTTGAGTCTTGCCGACGAAGAAGAGCACGGCCCCAATCCAAAGGAGTGGCCGGCTCTGAAAGAGTCATGTCCAAATGGAGAAGACGAACAGGAAGAGGAACCAGGAAGAGAGAGAGAGACTCAGGAGAGAGAAAGAGAGGGAGTGAGAACAGGAGAGAGTGAGAGTGAGAATAGGAAAGAGGGAGAGAGTCAACAAGAGAGAGAGAGAGAGAGTCAACAGGGGAGAGAGAGAGAGAGAGAGAGAGAGAGAAAAGAGAGGGAAGGGGGGTTGCCCCCTGGCTCCCGCACACAGCGCCCCCCCTTGGGGGCGCTCGGCCTGGCCGCCGGCCAGGCGGCGGCGCCGGGCGGCGCTGGCCGCCGGCGGAGAAGGAGGGGGCTGCGCCCCTCAATCAGAGAAGGGAGGGGGCTGTGCCCCCTCCAGCAGAGAAAGAGGGGGGCTTTGCCCCCCTCAGCCCTCGCACAGGGGGCCCAGGCGGGCCCCCTGGCCGCCCACGGCCGCCGGCACACTGCCGGCGGCGCACAGAACCGGGGTGGTGCCGGCCACCCCGAGGAGGAGAGGGAGGGGCTGCTGCCCCCCTCTCAGCGGCGCACAGGGGGCCCGAGGCCCCCTGGCCGCGCCCAAGGCCGCCGGCACATCGCCGGCGGCGGTCAGCCCCCGCCGGGGATGCCGGAGGAGGAGGAGGAGGAGGAGTCGGCGGTGAGTGATGATGAGTTGGGTTTGGTTGAAGGTTGAAGATGAAGTGGGATTTTGGAAATGAAGATTTAAAAGAAAAGGAAGGAAGTGGAGGTGATGGTTGATGGAGGAAAGGGGGCTCGCTGGAGTTGGGGGTCCTCGCCGGCGTCGAGGTGGCCGGAGCGCCGGCGGTGGTGGCTTGCTTGGGCGTTGGCCCTCTCCAGGAGAAGAAGGAGGGGAAGTGAAATGAGCAGAAAAGGAAAGAAAAGAAAAGAAAAAGAAAAAGAAAAGGAGAGAGAGTGGGTGATAGTGATAGGTGATGTGAGGGGAATTAATGAGAGAGGGGGGTGTGTGGTGTCACCCACGTGGGAGGAGTGGGCTGCGGTTGGTGGGAGAAAAGAAAGGAAAGAAAAGAAAGAAAAGAAAGATTGGAAAAATAATAATATTATAATATGGCCGCGAAATATCGACTGTTCCAGAAAAATCCCCAAAATACCCGGAGGTAGAAAACGTCATCCTGAGGAATAATATGAAATCGGTTTTCAGAAATAAAATCCCGTTTTCAAATTAAAAATCCGGAAGTCAACCGCCGATACTGGCCAATACCGACTCCGGTGGAATTTTCATAAATTCATAAAATCCTCAGAAAAAGTATTTAGGTAGAAAATATGATTTTAAGAAATAATGTCTAAAGACACTTTTAGTAATTCCAATTAGTTTGTAAATTAAAAATCTGGGAATCGGTCAGCGGCACTGATCGACACCGGTTTTGAAGATTCCCAACTTAATTGAGGAAAATTCCAGAAAATCATAGAAAATATAGAATATTGGAAAATGATGTTTAAAACTAAAATCGGTCAAATCGGAATACCGGAATGTCCAAATCGAGCAATACTCTAGGATCGGGCCCTCGGTTCAGACTAGGGCTGACTCCGAGTCCACGAATCCAAATCCAAGACAAAACATTCATATAAATAGTTCGTACTACAAAACAAATACCGAAGGTAAATCGAAAAATACGATCGAAAAATCTGAATTCGTAATTAAGTACGTATTCCGGGAGCGGGGTGTTACATTCCATCCACCTTACAAAAATTGCGTCCTCACAATTTCGATAAGGGGTAAATGAACACAAAAAGATAGGAATGAGGATTATGCCAATCAAGATATGGATAACTATGAGCTGTCCTCCCAGACTGAACGGCTAACTCAAGACAAAGGCATCCGCCCTTCTGCCGTGTATACATCCTCTGACGGTGCCATGCTGATCTGATGTCTGCTCATAAGGGAACGCTGTCAGAACTTCAAAAGATTAACCCATTCTGAACAATATAAAGTGAGCTGACTTGGTAAGATAATCAATAATACTTCGATCAGACTGTGAGCTAAAGCTAATGAAATCCATAGTGCTGAAGTCCATAATATAATATAAAACCCTGCATAGTAAGATGTTATCCCTTTGCAGTAGAATCGCTGACGGCTGCATACAGGGCTTTGTTAACTCTGAAAGACGTAGCCAAAAATAACTGTGAAGAATTTGGAATACTGACTTATGAATGATAAACCGACTGCAGATGAAACAGGAAGAAGATATCTGAGCCCTGCAAGATTTGTAGAATGGATCATTGACAAGGCCATGGCGATAGCTCAGATATAGTGATGGAACTCTGTTCAGCAGATCCATAAAAGTACGCTAGAAGAAATCCGAGGAATGGCTAGAGTGCCAAGCACTGAAGGGACTAGCCACGGATGAAACCAAGCCTGGATAAGGTTATCGCGTAACACAGCTCAGGTGTTAAGCATTAGGGTGCAGCGAAACTAACGCCCTGCGAGGTTCGCACTTGGCGAAGCTCATGCGGCGAAGTCAGCGCGTAACACAACACTAAATGCTAAGCACCAGGGTGCAGCGAAACTCACACCTGGTTAGGTTCACAGATGACTAGAACACGACCCTCGCTTAGCGAGGCTAGCGGAGCCTTTGGTCCATCAAATCAATAAAAACTGCCAGGAGTTATTGGCTCTAAGAACACGACCAAGAAATTATAATAATCGAAGCGTGTCCCGAATACTGTCTTCTAAGTAATAATCTGACTGTAAATCAGCTCTAAGAATATCCGAGTTCCACGAACATAGTTGAAGAAATCATGACCGCTATTGGAGGAATAGGAATGAAAAATATCATAACTCTGTCTGCCAGAAGTCCTGATTCTGAAATGTTGTTATATACTGACACTCCTCATGAAATGATGCAGTCTATCTGATTATATAAGCGATGACTACTCCACTTGACGTACCGGTCTCCTAGGATGTATCCATAAATACAAGAATATAATGCGAGGCCGAAGATCTGCCCAGTATAAGACAATTGATATACCAGAGTCGAGGAATGCCAGAACATAATGAGAGTGACTACATCTGCCCTGCTATTATCTCACTAGTCTATACATATCTTAAGTTGGCATAAAGGTTATAAAAATCAGAATAGTAAAAATAGGAGAGATAGGAATCATGAAATAGGGAGAGAGATAGGACGGACTAGGATTGATGGTGATAGTGCAATGAGGAGGATATGATAGAGAGAAGTTTACCAACTCCCGGACATGCTAAAAATGGGGATAATGGTTACGGTCAGTCCTTTCAGGGTTCCTTTTTCAGATATTGAGCATCCCTTCTTCCTCTTTTGTCCGATTATATGTTTGCCTCCCTTCATCATGTGCCCTAGTTCTCGGTCTCTTTTGTGTATGACTCCATGCTGGATGCTGGGGATGAAGTGAGGTTATTCTGACAGTAGGTCCTGGATTCCCTCACAACGGTGATACTGGAAGAGTTGATCTGATCGGTGTAATGTTCTCTGCCTTCTTGAACAGACAGTCACTTTTCAACTAATCTCTGAACCCGTGTATGACATAATTCATAACCTTTCTGGTGGTTGTGTTGTAGATGCCCAGCTCCAGACAATATCCACCGGTCATATGTTGTGGGCAGGGTTAGAGGGATGGCTTAGCTAGTAGGGCGTCCAGAGGCCTGTCTGAGCCTTTACTTCCATCAATTAAGAGGGTTTCTTCACCAACTTCATCTGCAACTCATCCTAATCTTTCTCCTCTGGGTCCATTCCACTTCCCGGATGATGACTGAAGAACTTGAGAATACTCCTTGGGCTGCTTGGGGATAAGAAACATCCTGCTCTTCATCTTCATTTCTCACTTAAGATATTGCTTGCTCGGTTCTCCTTATCGGCCACCATGTAAAACACCGACCGACTTTGCCTTAGGAATTTTGCAGTGTACTTATTTACAATCCAATCTCCCTACCGCAATTTGATAAATCTTTTTTTCATTTCTTCCTGGGCTATTACAGAGAAGAATCTTCCTATAGAAATCCTTCGAGAACTAGTCCCAAGTGTTGGGCTTTCCCAGTCTCGCTGCTTCCGCCAACTACTACATCCAGGCTACATCTTCTAACTGAATCTTGATCATTTTCACCTAGTTCTCGTCAGGGACCCAAGTTGACTTAGAAGATCCATCAGGTTTACTGACCACTGCTATGCACCCAGGGCTTCTCCATGCTTGAAAAGATTGCCGGCAGTAATTTCCTGAAATCCAACATGTCGCCTGGCTTCTGTTCCCGGAGTGCAACCAATGATCCTTGGTGCGGGACCTTCGTCTGTACTTGATCGTGTCTCATCATATCTTACAGAAATAGTCTCAAATCAAGATTTCTCTGTTAGGGTTACCCTAGGAAGAACCAGAACCGTTATGATTTCCCCATCTTTTCATGTCCGAGTTGGTCCAAGAATAACAAGAAACTGAAGTATGAAAGGATAGGATAACTTCAGAATTCAAGGATAAGATTATCAAGAGAGAATGGATAACTTTGTACTTGTAGTTGAATTGTATAACCAAGACTCATGCATTCCAGTTGCAAATTCTTTTACCATTAATTTGCCGTCTGGACGTACTGAGGAGGTGAGAGCCTAAGCTCTGATACCAACCTGTAACGCCCCGATCCTGGCGGATACGGAGACATTACTACAACGTATATACGCAAGTCAGAAGTACCTTCACGTATATACGCTAAGCATCAGTACAGGCAAGAATCAGAGTACGGAAGCACGTGGTGCATTATACATTCCAACATATGAGTACAATTACAAAGTTATCACCAGAGGTGACAAATATTACAATAATATTACATCACCAGAATGGCGCAATTGCGAGATTACAAGGAGATATACAAGAATGAATAGTACAAGGGCACTCACGAGTTTACAAAAGGAATACTCGAGAGGCACACAGGGGGCCTGGAAGGATAAGACTCTGGACGATCTGCTGGAGATCCACGCTACCGCTGCGCCACTCTGATCAGCAACTGGGAGAATCCACACGCTCCAATCTCCATGACCTGGACATGAGAATCCAGGGGAGTCAGATGAAACTCCCCAGGCGAGTGGTGAAGTAAAAGCCAAGTGGCGAGTGAGGGTAAGCACATGTATAGTGATAAAACAAAATAAAGCCGAGGGCGAGCAAATCTGATTGTATGGTTTCAGATCACGGCTCCATAAGACTAGTACGTCGAAGGAATAATCCAAACAAGGAAACCCTCATCTATATACCCTTATCTTATGTCACCATAATCTAAGCACATACAACCAGACTGCACTCAGGGCATGATAAGATAATGAGCAGGAGGCAGGTGGATATAAGGAATAGAGCAGGGCATGAGCAGTTAATATAATAATACTCATAAAACCGGAAATCCGAAGTAAAATCCAGTACAAGCAAATATGGTGAGGCATATCACAGATTCAAAGCCGTTTAAGTCGCAGGCTTCAGTATGCGTCCCATTCCACATACCTCTACTTACAACTTAAAGAGCCGGTTATTAGACACTTTATCATTACTCGTCTTACCCTGATATCTAGCTATGTGAACTAGCGTCCCAGCACACATAGATCCATATCCGAGTAAAGCAAGGTTGTTATTGAAAACCAGCGGGGGTATCAACGAACTATGTTTACAGTGGGTCCCGTACATACCCGGGACCACGGCCCAGGATTGTTCCGTTGCTTGGTGGACGGAACCTGCCGCAAGGCTAACAGGAGGGACTTATGTATGCCCTTATCATGATTCAGGAGGAGGGAGCCAGCACTCCCCTCGGTCGCCTGGAGGCCCACAGGTCAGACCGGAAGTTTTAGTTGCACAACATGCCTAATACCACTGTAAACACGAACACATATTGATAGCCGCATGTTTCCCCCGACCCGATGCAAGTTGTTCCTTTTATGAATTATTAGGTTAATTATCAATTTACGGGAATAACAGGAGCAGGACATGATCAGGAATTCAGGAGTTCGGGTCACTGATCATGATACAGGATAACAGGTCACTGTACATAGTACAGGATAACAAGACAGGATTCCCGTAAATGTGATAATCATAGGTCAAGTATATCATGCTGGGTGTCAAGGGATAGCATGACAAGATGGTGATATTAGACAGGTAACCAGTCATGTCAAGAGATTGATAATAATCCGGTGGCAAGTCATGTCATAACAAGGGGTCTTGCAAGTAGTAGCATGTCAGGTGTTAGATGATAATACATCAGTTGTCAGGTGATATACATGTGTTAAAAGTAATATGAAAACGACAAGTAGTATAGACAGGTGTCAGGCATGAAGTAATGGCATGGGGTAGAATAGTAGTTGAGCACAAACAAGCGGAGCTGAGCAAGCTGGAAGTACAGACAGCAAACAGTATTTAACACTGGAGCATCTGGCGAGGTTACCGGGACGACTCGACTAAAGTACGAGCGGTAAATCTGGCAGCAACTCGCCTAGACGAATCTAGTGGTAAAGCGCTGAACGCTGATCATGATAACCAGGCGGAGCTGAACAAGCTGGAAGCACAGGCAGCGAACAGAGCTTAGACACTAATGCGTTCTGCGAGGTTACCGGGATACTCGGATTAAAATACGAGTAGAGAATCCGGCAGCAACTCGCCTAAACGAATTTAGTGAATAAAGCACTGAGCACCAAGCATGCTCACCAGGCGGAGCTGAGAAACCTGACGATCCCAATCACGCCTCTTCCGAGACAGTGAGGGACCGGAGGCTGAACTGAGAGACCTGCCGGTCCCAATCACCTCTCTTTCGAGATAGTGAGTGACCGGAGGTTGAAGGATCGACCACGCATGGTATGAAGCAATAGGATACATCACAGGCATGGTATGTGTACAAGAAGGAAACTACCCTAGTACAAGTATTCGTCACAGAGCAATACATGTCCAGATATTGGCACTCGGCCATACACAGATACCGGGACTCAGCCCAATACAAAGTACATAGAAACATGGAATAAAATACATGTCGACCCGACAAAGCGGGGAAACCCAAATGGAGGCGAGAGCGAGGACACTCGCCTAAATCACCGGACAGCCGAAAAGTCTGGAATCCATGGAACTCGCGCACGCGCCATAAAATAATGTATATATGAGGAGAGAGAAAGTGTACAGGAAGACGCGGTTTGAGGAAGTGAGACGCGGGGGTTCGCAGACGCAGAAGTTAGCGTCGCGAGAATAACAGACACGGGGATCACAAACGCGGGAATAGCAGACGCGGGGTTCGCGTCGCAAGAATAGCAGATGCGGGAATCACAGACGCGGGGATTGTGTCGCGAGAAGTACCAGACGCGGGAATCACAGACGCGGGGATCGCGTCGCGAGAAGTACCAGACGCGGGAATAGCAGACGCGGGATTCGCGTCGCATAGATGCCTCAAACGCGAGATCTGCGTTCAAGTGCGGACGCGAGGGAAACGCGGACGCGGACGTGGGTTCTGCGTCGCGTCAATACAGAAACGCGCGGAGCGCGTTAAGGGATTGCCTAGACGCGGGGTGAGATCCGCGTTAGGAAAGTCTTGGCGAGGAAAATCACTCGCCGACAAGATTCCTTGCTGCGCCCGACGAAGGGAAGTTCGGCCCCAATCCAAAAGGAGGGTACCGGCCCCAAGTCTTGCCAACAGAGAAGAACGCGGCCCCAATCCAAAAGGAGGGTACCGGCCCCAAGTCTTGCCAACAGAGAAGAACGCGGCCCCAATCCAAAAGGAGTGGCCGGCTCTTGAGTCTTGCCGACGAAGAAGAGCACGGCCCCAATCCAAAAGGAGTGGCCGGCTCTGAAAGAGTCATGTCCAAATGGAGAAGACGAACAGGAAGAGGAACCACGAAGAGAGAGAGAGACTCAGGAGAGAGAAAGAGAGGGAGTGAGAACAGGAGAGAGTGAGAGTGAGAATAGGAAAGAGGGAGAGAGTCAACAAGAGAGAGAGAGAGAGTCAACAGGGGAGAGAGAGAGAGAGAGAGAAAAGAGAGGGAAGGGGGGTTGCCCCCCTGGCTCCCGCACACAGCGCCCCCCTTGGGGGCGCTCGGCCTGGCCGCCGGCCAGGCGGCGGCGCCGGGCGGCGCTGGCCGCCGGCGGAGAAGGAGGGGGCTGCGCCCTCTCAATCAGAGAAGGGAGGGGGCTGTGCCCCCTCCAGCAGAGAAAGAGGGGGGCTTTGCCCCCCTCAGCCCTCGCACAGGGGGCCCAGGCGGGCCCCCTGGCCGCCCACGGCCGCCGGCACACTGCCGGCGGCGCACAGAACCGGGGTGGCGCCGGCCACCCCGAGGAGGAGAGGGAGGGGCTGCTGCCCCCCACTCAGCGGCGCACAGGGGGCCCGAGGCCCCCTGGCCGCGCCCAAGGCCGCCGGCACATCGCCGGCGGCGGTCAGCCCCCGCCGGGGATGCCGGAGGAGGAGGAGGAGGAGGAGTCAGCGGTGAGTGATGATGAGTTGGGTTTGGTTGAAGGTTGAAGATGAAGTGGGATTTTGGAAATGAAGATTTAAAAGAAAAGGAAGGAAGTGGAGGTGATGGTTGATGGAGGAAAGGGGGCTCGCCGGAGTTGGGGGTCCTCGCCGGCGTCGAGGTGGCCGGAGCGCCGGCGGTGGTGGCTTGCTTGGGCGTTGGCCCTCTCAAGGAGAAGAAGGAGGGGAAGTGAAATGAGAAGAAAAGGAAAGAAAAAGAAAAGAAAAAGAAAAAGAAAAGGAGAGAGAGTGGGTGATAGTGATAGGTGATGTGAGGGGAATTAATGAGAGAGGGGGGTGTGTGGTGTCACCCACGTGGGAGGAGTGGGCTGCGGTTGGTGGGAGAAAAGAAAGGAAAGAAAAGAAAGAAAAGAAAGATTGGAAAAATAATAATATTATAATATGGCCGCGAAATATCGACTGTTCTAGAAAAATCCCCAAAATACCCGGAGGTAGAAAACGTCATCCTGAGGAATAATATGAAATCAGTTTTCAGAAATAAAATCCCGTTTTCAAATTAAAAATCCGGAAGTCAACCGCCGATGCTGGCCGATACCGACTCTGGTGGAATTTTCATAAATTCATAAAATCCTCAGAAAAAGTATTTAGGTAGAAAATATGATTTTAAGAAATAATGTCTAAAGACACTTTTAGTAATTCCAATTAGTTTGTAAATTAAAAATCTGGGAATCGGTCAGCGGCACTGATCGACACCGGTTTTGAAGATTCCCAACTTAATTGAGGAAAATTCCAGAAAATCATAGAAAATCTAGAATATTGGAAAATGATGTTTAAAACTGAAATCGGTCAAATCGGAATACCGGAATGTCCAAATCGAGCAATACTCTAGGATCGGGCCCTCGGTTCAGACTAGGGCTGACTCCGAGTCCACGAATCCAAATCTAAGACAAAACATTCATATAAATAGTTCGTACTACAAAACAAATACCGAAGGTAAATCGAAAAATACGATCAAAAAATCTGAATACGTAATTAAGTACGTATTCCGGGAGCGGGGTGTTACACAGAGCCTCCGTCGGTGCGCCGCAAATCACCACATTATTATGTGTGTCTACTTTCCTTCTCCCACTTTATTTCTCTTCCATTTCATGTTAATATATATGTTTTATATAATGTGTAGCAATGTGTCTTAATTTATATGCATGGGTTGCTATTTATTTGTGTGGATGGGTGTGTCATTTAATTAAGTGTATGTTATTTAATTAAGTGCATGCATACTTTTATATATATATATATATATATATATATATATATATATATATATAATATATATATAGGTGTGTGTGCTTGAGTTGATGACTGTATATGTGTGTATATATATAGAATGCATGTATGCATATATATATATAGTGACTCTATATGTATGTGTACTCGTATATGTACATGTACATGGGTGTATGCGTATGTTTATGGGTGTATATTGTGGAGTGTATACGTGTACGTGGGTATGTTTGTGTGAGTTCATGTGTTTGGTTGCGTGTTGCAGTGTTTCGGATTCGTTTGGTGAGATCCGGACCGTTGTTGGAGACCCGAACCCGATCCGGATTCGTGCTCGTTGTGGACCCGATACAATAGTGATTCAAAGACCGGCCCATGGGACGATCCGTAGATCAGTACCGGTTCGTGCAGTGAAGACAAAACGGAGATTCGGTTCCGAAACCGCGTCATTTCATGTGAGTGTTCGTTCTTAAGCATTTCCTTATATACCGTTGTCGGTATGCATTTACATGTTACACTTATCATTTCATGTGACTTTCTGTTATATTTTACCAGTTTGATTACTTGTACCACTTCATGAGACATCTATAATTGTTCACTTTATTTACATAGTTGATAGGAACTTGTATCAGTGTCATTTCATGTGTTAGTAGTTTGGCATTGTTGGTTTAGGCCTAGTAGTGATACACCTTAGACTGTGACTTGACTTGGCTAGATCTTGAGGTTGATATAATTTGTATTAGTTATTAGATTTGACATTCATGTAATTACTGATTATTTCCGACTGGAACACTTTTGGATATTGTAGACAAGTAGATATGACGTTTCTATATCGATATGAGATGGTTTAGATATACCACAAATAATGGATCTGATGTGATTTGATGTTAGACATTTCTAGACACTATGTTTTATCACCAGGATATTAGTATTCTTGTTAGTTCTTACTAGTTGTTTATTATTCTGGATTCGGAATTAGTTGCGAGGAAAGTTGGACCGTGATTTGGATTAATCTTGAGTTGGAGTTAATCTAGAATTTACATTCTTTATATTGGATCTTGAACTCATTAAGATAGGTTTGACGTAGCTAGATTTACAGTTGTGAGTATTGGGATTTATTTAGATGATATTTTGTTGATGTTGAGTATCAAAAGTAGATATTCCAGACCATAAGTTATTTGAGGATGATTCCCTACTTAGATATGATTTCGGTATGTATTTGACTTGTTGATCTCGAGGATATACCATGTGCTTCATGTTTAGTTATTGATTACTTCAGTTAATAGAGATTGAGCTATTGTGATAGTGATCTATTTGATATCGGTGATTTTATACTTCAGAGTTATCAGATAGTAGTCATCACTTTATTAGTTATTGGTGAGATTATTTGTTAGTGATCATATGATGTGTTCAGAATTCATAGTCGTTGTCAGATATCGGTACCAGTTACTAGTTGTTTGTGACACCTTTGTGTTTGTGGCTATATCTCCAGTATCTTATTTCAGATGTCAGATATTAGTTATCAGCTACTCAGTTGTCAGATATCAGTTGTCAGTTGTTAGATTATCATCTATTATTGACATCAGCAGTAGTTGGAGATATCAGTTACAATTACATATTAAATCATATTGATTGCTTATTAATAAAAGATATGATAACGGGGGAACAGGGGTAATTGCCTGATGATGCATGTCGTGTATTTTGGAAGGACTTATTATGGTACCGAGTTGTAGGTTCCAACCATGGGGAACCAAGGTAGTACTGGCTACCTATTCAGTTGTCAGTTGTCAGGGCTATGCCCGAATTACGGCGCCACACTAGTTGTCTTTTCGTGTGGGGCTGTGGTCTTTAGATATTAGAGCCTTGCTGCTTGTCCTGATTCAGCGCCAGGGACGTTAGACCGTGGTACCGGGCATGCACGGTACTCTTCCAAACACATGCACTACATTGGCGGGCGGTTACAATAACGATAACTTTGTTTGATATGTGGGCAAATGGTTGCGGTATGGAACACAACTAAGTACTACATTTGCTAGGTTAATAATAACCAATCAGACTAGTGACATATACTAGGTTACACATCTTGACATCAGTTGTTTGTTTACAGTTGTGATAGTTACCTTTTATCTTCATTCATATTGTTATTCAGTTATCCTTCAGCTATCTGTTTATCATGTTATTTAAGTTATCTTATGTATGCAGTTTATCTTGTTATTATTTTATGCACATTGTTTATATGCACGAGCTCTCCCCTTTAAACACACTCACCAGGTCGCTTTCTGACGACCCTATATTTGCACGTTCAGATATTAGACGCTTTGTTTCTATTATGTAGGTGTTCGATGAGACTGTATGCTTTGCGAAGAGCTGGAGCTTCTCCCTATTCGATTTTCGGTATTCTTATCTTTCTTGCCTTCATATTATTTCCTGATTCTCGTTATATCAGATTCAGTTGTTATTCCAGTTCTTTACTTATATGATATCATGCGTGGATGCTTATATGTGATATTGCAGTAATCATGATTTATTACAGTTGGGATTTATAGCTTGTTTCGGGTTACTTAAGGCTTAGCGCGTATATGTGATGTATTTTTCTTGCGTATATGTGTCGCCGACTCATGTCGCGTCTCCGCTCCAGCGTATTTTGAGAAGCGGGGTGTGACATTTGAGCTAGTCTGTTAACATTGCTTTTATTTTTTACTAGCCCATGATTTGCTTGCTCATATTTATAGTATTTTTTCTTGCTCACATGTTTGATAGATTCTTTGCATGTATGTGTACATAGATTAATTTATTTGCTCATATACATGTATATATTTTGTTTGTATATCTATCTTGTGGATGGTTATCATATTTAAACCATATTTAAATAATAAATCAAGATGGCAATTGCGCGCCTCAACTCTTATCTAGAGGAATGACGAGGAGAAGTTCAGAATCAGTTAAGGGTATTCGGCTTCAATATCTTATTTTTTTATTGCTTAATATATAATTTAATTGTTCAAAAATATATTTTTAATATAATAAAAAATGTTTTGATATCATTTTCTTGTGTTTTTCATGCCTATAAGATTTTTAGTGTTATTTCTCTATTGTATGTATAAAAATATCAAATTTAAAATAGATTTCAAAACCCTAAATTCATATTTTCTAAAATTGATTTTTGGGTAGTCCCGGTCAATTGACCGGTTGACCGAGTTGACCTGGATAGGTCCGGTCGATAGGCCGGTCGACCGAGGGAATCTGAAAAAAAAAAAATTGGCCTAAGTCGGTCGATTGACTATAACCGAGAAACTCTCGGTTAGACCACGGTCAACCGGGCGGTCGACCGTGAATCGGGTCTGCTGACTTTTTGCCTATTTTAAAATCCTAAAATCCTTAACTCTCTCTCATTTTTTTCTCCACCGTCTCTCTCTTCTTCTCCTCCCTATTTCCCTTCCTCCCATCTCTCCCAATCCCCTTCCAAACTCAAATTAATTCCAAAAATTGTTGGATCTCTCCTCAAAACTTCAGATTTGTTTAATTTCAAGCTAAAAATTTGGTCTCTTCAATTTATAATCCCTAATCTCCCAAAATCTTCTTTATTTCATAATTTTTTCTAGAAAACTTTCTTAAATTCCTGCCAAACTCTTGTTTATCATCTTCCTATCTTTACCATGTCAAAGAAGCTTAGATCTAAGAAGGGTAAACAACCCGAATCCTCATCTAACCCCCTTTTTTCTCAGAATGCTTCTCATATATTTTATGTGATCCATAATAAGAATTTTATTTCTGGTAGAAGAATTGTGCTTGCTGATTTTGAGCACTTGAATCTAGCAAACATTTTAAACACAAGCGCTCTTGAATACCTAGTCACCATTAAGGAACCCGTCTACCCTGACCTTGTGCATTATTTCTACTCAAATCTATTTTTTCAAAACAATTATATCAGATCTAGGTTCTAGGGAAGGACTTTAACATTTTTTTAGGTCAATTTGCCCATCTACTACATCTCTCCTGTGAGGGTGCAGATATATATACTGTTGATATACATGATTTTGAATATCCTGACGGTGAATCTTCCCTCATCACATCTCTCCTACTTCATGATGATGATAACTCGACCTTAGTTGGAAATGAGTGATGGTCCTGAAGATGATGCCAAATGTGGATTTAAAATACGAAGTCAACACTCACAAGAATATTAGTATAAAGGAAATAAATATACTTGCAAATAAAGAAAAACAAATCACAGAAAAGTTAACAATCGTAAACACGTGTGATTTATCCTGGTTCGGTCCTCGTGACCTACATCCAGTCCCCAAGCCACCCGCTTGAGATTTTCCTTTATCCTTGACTTTGTACACCCAAAATCAACACCTTGCACACCACTTGACAAATCCCCTTTGCCAAATGTGTACAACTTCTCTTACAACCAAGAGAACAAAAACACCTTGTACAACTTCTCTTCTACACCAAGAAGACGTTCTTGTACAATGATTCCTTTGAGTGATTACAACCTTTCCTATAAGCCTTGGTACAGTATGTGATCGTGGACAAGGGCTAGTATAGGAGGACTTTCAGAGATCTTCACAAAAGAGTAGGAATTGGTGAAGAACTGGAAGTGGAAACAGTTTTCAGGAAACCAGAATATTTTCAGGATTTTTGGTCAGAAAACTGATTATTTGAATTGGTATTTTGGCCTAAGATTAACAACCCTATTTATAGCTGTACTCTAGGGTTAGTTAGGGTAGTTATTAGGTCTAATTTGAATGTTCAAACGTTGGAGAACGTTGTAGAAAATACCAGAAAATAGAAACTGTTTAACAGTCAGAAACTGCCATTAGTCGACTTGACATATGGGTTAGTCGACTAAGTTGGGCAATTTATAATGGGTTAGTCGACTAATCTTGGGTATAAGTCGACTACAACATCTATTAGTCGACTATATAAACTGTTAAGTCGACTAACAGTGACAAACAGAGAGTTGAGATTTTTCAGGACAAAAGATAGTCGACTAGGGAAACCTATAAGTCGACTATACAATGTATTAGTCGACTAGTAGTTTTTATAAGTCGACTAAAAACATGTATTAGTCGACTAATCATTTTGATAAGTCGACTAATAGACCTATTAGTCTGCTAATAGGAAGGGTCAAGTCTGCTAATAGGAAGGGTCAAGTCTGCTAATAGTAAGGGTCAAGTCTGCTAATAGGTGATCAAGTCAACTAATAGGCTATGATATATGTGTGTGCATCAAGGCTTCTAACATGCTATTGACCATTACAATACATATCATTAGCAACTCTCCTTGGGAAGTCTTGATCATGAAGAACTCTTGAATGGGCTTGTGTTAGAGCTTCAAATGATAGGCTTCACAAATGTCTTCATCAAAAGCAAGTTTCAACAATGAGGAGGTGAAGCATTACAAGCTCACTACCTAGGTCCTAGTAAAGATAGTGTTCTATAATCTCCTGTCAAAATCAGGAGAATATAATCATGCATGGAGTTCTGCTCCCCTATTAATCTATTGCCATTTGAAAGGCATTAAAGTTAACATTTCTAAGCTCATCATCGATGTCATAGTTTCTAAGCACCTCCTGATCCCAAACTGACACTAACCCTTTGGGATGCTCATTACCCGACTCCTCAAATAATTAAAATTTGATCTTTCTGCTGAACGGTCTATCGAACCGTCTGTTGATATCAACAGCACTCTCCTCAAGAGGATGCGTGCTAGGGAGCGTGCTCCTACTCCTCAACCCCCTCCTATCATTCCTGCTGCTACCCCTGGATCCTCTTCAGCCTCCTCAGCTTATGTCAACCCATACTCAGCTCTCTCTGCTCAGTTTCGGGAACATGATTTCTGAATATGACTGCAAATTTTGAAAGGTTGGAGCACAGAGTTCAGAATGACCAACAATATATCTTATTATCCATTTGGTACCTTTAGACATACGTTGATGAGATCTATAGTAGGAACACTTGGCTTGTTCCTCTTTCGAGAGACCACGCGCAGCTGTTAGCCCAGAGGTCTTTCACCTTAGCTTTGATGATGACTAACTTATGAAGGTTAGTTTACTAATAATCTTGTGTTTACATAGTTTCAGTTATTGATCAAGATATTAGTAGGTGTTTAGCTTCAACAAAGGAGTTTTGGAGCTAACTCATGTACATTCAAGAGCTCGCACGTTAAGATCGCATCTAGCACTTATATGGGGTCATGCTCTTTGGATCGTGTTTGTATCGAGTCGACTTGGAGAAAGAGTTCTACAAGAAAATTTCAGTTTGTGTTTACTTTGAGCTTGTGTTTAGATCTTGTGTAAAGATAGATAGTGCTGATGTGCTCAAGTTCACACACACACACAAGTTCAATATGTTTGGTTTTCGATTTAACCGGTTTTGGATTTCAAATAAACATATATATGGTTTTCATCAATAGATAGAATCAAAATAAGTTTACATAGTTTAGTGTATATTGGATTTCATCTATATATATATCTGTGCTTCACATATTTGAAAAAAACTTCTTTTGATGTTTTATTTCATGTGTTTGGAGTTTTGTATTTAAACAAAACTTATTTTGGATTTCATATCAAAAACATAGATATATCATGTACATGTGTATTGGATTCAATCCATATACAACATGCTTCAAAAGAGTTTCAATATCTTGTTTTTGTATTTATACAAGTTTGGAAAAATTGAATTTTCATTTCAAAATCACGGTTTTGGAAAATACAGTTTTTGTTTAAGGCCAAATATTTTATATCACAAAAATAGTTCAAATAGTTTGTAATATGTGTTGATTTTTGATCACATATATTTGTTATTCAAATATCTTACAAGAACTTATTTTTATGAAATTTATAGGATTTTATGGAATTTTATTGGAGTTAAAATGTTTAAATTTCAAGTTCTAAAATATCTGCTAGATCCCACTGGCAGTTGACCGGACGGTCGACCGTATCGGTCGACCGATGTGCACGAAATGTGCACAAGGACTAGCCAAGTTGGCCGATCGACCGCGCGGTCGACCAACTGAAAGTACCCCACTCTCGGGTACTGCTGGTCGACCCGGCGGTCGACCGACAGGCTGTGTCCGGTCGACCGTAGGCACAACGGTCAGAAATATGACTGTTAGGCCGGTCGACCGGAAGGGTAAATCTGCCATTTCCTGCTGCCAACGGCTGTATTTCTTGAGAGGCTATAAATAAGCCATCTCTTGGGCTATTTTTAATAAGAATTTAGAGAGCTATTTTCCCATCTTTTGAGTTTTGCAGCAAGTTTTTAGATGAGTTTTTGTGCCAAAAAGATTTAGTTTTATTTTGTTTTCAATGGTTGGAAAAATCAAAGAAAAATAGAGTATTTGGGAAATTGATTTTGATCTTCATTTCTATTTCATTCTAGTATTTTTCCCAGTTATTTTTCTTTGTGATTTTGATTTCCAAACACCTTGTTTTCTCACACTTGAGCTATCATTTCTGTCCTTTCTATAGGATCTTGTTTTTTTAGAAAATATTATTTGTAGTCTATTGTGATCACCAAGAGTTGTTTATGGTCTATTGGGATCACCAAGTTGTAATTTTTCTTTTACTTTGGCTTTGTGTCTAGTGTGGAGATGGTTGTGCTTTGGGTATGTGGTTATCCCTCTTGTGTAGAGGTGATTGAAATTGTGGTTTGGTTTTGTGCCTTGTCCCTCTTGTATAGAGGTGATTGTTATTTTGACTTTGTGCCTTGCCTCTTGTGTAGAGGTGGTTGTGTTGGAGAGAGGAGTTGTGTGCTCCTATCTTTGTAATTACAAATTTCTCAGCGAAGGTTTCCTTTGTGGGGGGTCCTATGTGGACGTAGTGGAAATCCTTCTGTGTGAAGGCGGGGACATAGAGTAGTGGCTCGAACCTCGAAACATATCTTAGTGTTTGTATTTGATCTGTTATCTCTAAACTCTATCTCTCTTATATCTTGCATTGCTTTATATTGTTCATATCTCATACATCCTTGGTATTGTTTGTGTGCCCATACTTGTGTTGAACCAAGAGAGCTTCATATAGCACCTCAACTCTTATTAAGAGGAATCAAGAGGAGATAGTCCAGAGCCCTTCACCGGAAATTCAGCTACACTCTTTGGTTACACATAGTGTGTTGCAATTAATTTTTAATTTCGCATCATTTGTCAGTAGATTAGCTAATACACCTATTCACCCCCCTCTAAGTGTATTTTCAATTGGTATCAAAGCCTACGCTCCTGATATTAGGTTTAACCACCTAGGAGTGAGATCTTGAATTATTAATCTAGTATTGTATTTGCACAAATATAGTCTATACACTCATGGATTTCATGATCCCTCCCATGTATGATGTTACCAGCATTGATATGTAGAAGTATAAGATGAGTATATACCTTAAACCCTAGGAATACACATTTACCTTGCCATTACCAAGAAATCTTATCTTGATAATGACAAGTATATAAAGGCTAATGCACAAGCCTTAGTGGCACTTAAGCATACAGTTAGCAAAGAATATTTGAGTATGGTTTCTCATTGTGATTCCACTTTTGCAATATGGAATACATTGACCTCTCCCAAGCTACAAACGATAAACAATGTGGAGAAAGAATCTTGTGGAGATGAGTCCGATGAAGCTTGCTACATGGTCCAAGAGAATGACTCCCTTGAGGTACATTTGGATACTCAACTAGATGATAATGCTAGTTCTTCAGGTGATGACAATATAGATGTCGATGCCTTAAATGAAGAACTTTCTCTATTTTGTGAAAACTTACTAGAAAAATACAAACTTTTGAAAATGAAAAGTTTTAAAAAGAAGAAAATGAGGATTTGTTTTCAAAGCTTAACATGATTTTGCAAGAGAGGATTGAGATTTCAAGTGAAAGAGACTCCTTGAAAACCCAACTTGACCTTGTTTTAAAGGAAAATAAAATTTTGAAAAATAAAAATGATTGTGTTTTGAAGAAAAATGAGGTTTTGTCTTCAAAACTTGATTTTGTTATAAAAGAGAACAATTCTTTGAAAAATAAAATTGCTTTGATTTCAAAAGTATTGGAATTTGTTTCAAAAGAAAACACCTCTTTGAAAAATTATTTTGATGCTCATGTTTGTCATGCTACTATAGAATCACCATCTATTGATAAGAATACATGCTCCACTTCTTCTTCTAATATTGAAAATGATATAATTATGTTAAAGAAGAGTGTTGATTGTTTGGGCTCCACTTTGAGCCAGTGTGCTATGGATCACAAGAAATTAGAATCCATATTTCGCAAGAAACATGAACCTCATTTTCATGCACACCATTCACGACATACACATGCTTCTCATGTTCACACACATGATACTATGTATGCTCATGTGTACACTTGTACACATTATGGACGTACAGACCACCTTGTAAAGTTTTGCTATGATAGAATACATAATTAAATTTTGCAAATAAATTTATTTGGGTTAGGAAATGAGCTAATCCCCATGGACCCAATAAGGTATAGGTATCAAAATCCACCCCTAATGTAGGTATGGGCTCTCACATAACGTGAGAGGTATTGGTGTCTTGATGGTGGATGCGTTTGAGCTTGATGGACACTACATTGGATGCATCACTTTCAAGGATGTTTGGTGGAAGGACCACCATAGTTTGGAGACCTTGAGATTTGCCCTATTGGTTTTGGTAACTATCTCTAACTCCCTATTTATGTTTACATGCTTTTATATGAATGTTTTTAGCATGTATTGGTTTTCGTGTTTTTCATGTTCATTATGTTTAAATGCAATATTTATTAGACTTATGATATACATATGTAGTATTTGAGATACACCAATATTTATATGGACCATTATTTTGTGTTCTCACTATTGTGTATATCCTATCTCTAAAGCACGTGCATTTACCCTAATGATCATGTTTGCTTATATTTTTGCACTTCATATTTTGATTACTTGTTTAGATGGAGTTTTCGTTAAAACTTGTGTTTATACTTGTACAAGTAGTGAGCTACACTTGATTATTATATGTTTGTACTTCATTGCTCATTTGTACTTATTACATATACATGTATAACCTAGTTTTGATGATTCTTGTATCTTAACTTGTTTTCCCTATTTTTGTACTTGTTTTCATAAATATGTGTTTATCTTCATGTATATGTCAATTTTGTTCAAAACTTTAGATATACATGTCTATCCTAGGGTCACTTGCTTTTCATCCAATATTCTATTATGGACTCATTTATGTTTGGGATATGTATGTATACTTTTACTTTTAACAACACATACATATATCTTGAAGCATATTTACTTTTGATGATTTTTTGATAAAAGAAATTCATATGAGCTTCAATGTTTTATTTTCATGATTTTGTTGATTACATGATTCTTGTGCACTCACATTATTTTTGTGTGTACTCATGACTTTATTTTCATGAACATTTATGAACTTTATAGATTTCGAGTGTCAACTCTTGTGTATTTAGCTTGCTTCATGGAATATATGATTTTTTTTCATGTTTGAAGGATTTAATACTAGTGTTCAAAATTATCTTTAAACTAGTCTTTATTCTTCATGTGGTAGTGAGTTTCAAACTATGCTAAAATATTTTTAAATCATGATTTTTGAAAACCCCTACCAACCAAAGGGCGGTTGGATGGGCGACCATGCCTTGTGTACCCTCATTGAATATCATTTAAACATGTGCATGAATAGGGTAGTAGGTATGAGTTATACGCCTGATCTTCATGATATTTCATATGTTTGTATACTCATATTTGTTTTTTATATATGCATGCTTTAAATTTCAATTGGTATTCTCATTTTCATACATACATATATGATCTTAATGGTGCTTGTTTTGCAATGTCTTTACATTTTTTTTAAAAAGCACAAAATTATTTATGCTAAACTTGACTTATTTCTAAATATTAATTGGTATCTTTACAAACTTTTGTATTAATTTACAATTGGTATTTATATTATTTTTGGTATCAAAATATATTTCATGCTTCATTTCAATTGGTTCTTACAATTGGTTTCATTTTCACATTTTATTGATATCAAAACCTATTATTGGTATCTTAAAATTTTTGTTTATCTACAAGTGGTACCAACATTTATTTTGTCAACTAAAATTTGATTTCGATTGGTATCAAAATTCATCCTGTATACTCATGTTTTCTATATGTATGGATCATATTTAAAGTAACATTATATTGCTCTTATACATATAAATATTTTCTTGTGCTTTAAACATATATGCCTTACATTTCTAGCACAAATTATTTCTTGCTAAGCTTGATTTAGTTCTTAATGTCAATTATTTTTCAATTGGTATTATATACAAGCTTATGTATTATTTTTATTGATATTTCATAAAGGGGGAGAAAATTTCTTATTTTATCTTTCAATTGATTTTAGTTTTCAATTGGTAGCTTACTCCCAATCTTTATGATGAAAAATATTTCGCTTTAGTATATGCTTACAATTTCAATATTGGTATCTATAATTTTAAATTGGTATTATTTTCAAATTGGTATCCTTATTGCAAAATGAATACAGTGTATACCTAAAAATTTGGTATTTACTCTCAATTGTTATCATGTCCTTTTATTGGTATCAATTCACAAAAAAAAAAGATTGTTTCTTTCAATTGATTCTTTCAATTGATTGTGTTCATTTGTATAAAAATTTTGTTTTAAAATATGTTTATTGTTTGTTCGTCTTCACCCCTTTGTTGATGAGTGACAAAAAGGGAGAGAAGAATCTAGGTTTATATATGCATATTTTACTATGTGTTTATGCATATATCTTATTTTATTGGTATTTTGAGGATCATTGTATATCTTTATATGTTTATCGATTATGCATATGTTAAGGGGGAGCTTCTATGAAGCCTATCTTTAATGGATGCATATATATAACCTCATAAGTTTTGTCATCATAAAAAAGGGGGGATTGTTAGCGCAGAGGCCTTTCACCTTAGTTTTGATGATGACTAACTTATGAAGATTAGTTTACTAATAATCTTGTGTTTACATAGTTTCAGTTATTGATTAAGATATTAGTAGGTGTTTAGCTTCAACAAAGGAGTTTTGAAGCTAACTCATGTAGATTCAAGAGCTCGCGCGTCAAGATTGAATGTACACATAGAGTGGGGTGAATAGGTATACTAGCTAATCTAATGCTAATGATGCGGAATTAAAAAACTATTTATGCAAACTAAAGCTATTAAGCCAACACACAAGGTATAACACAAGAGTGTAACTGAATTCCCGGTGAAGGGCTCAGGACTATCTCCTCAAGATTCCTATAGAATAAGAGTTAAGGTGACGCTGTGGCTCTCTTGATTGAATACAAGTGTGAGTACACAATCCCAAGCATATAACAATAGAGCACAAGATACATCAAGCATATAAAGATATAAGCAATGTAAGCATGCAAATATGTAAACATAAGTGAGGGGGGGAGAGAGAGCAATCACAAACACATGAGATTTGTTTCGAGGTTCGAGCATCCTAGCTCTACGTCCCCGCCTTCAATACTATGAAGGATTTCCACTAAAATCAATCTCGCAAGATCACCCGTGGTGCAACACCCACAACGAGTTCATACTAGAACTCTTGGACTCACTAGTTCCCTCACCTGTTCCCGCAAGAACAACACATGCAAGCACACTAGCTTGCCGAGGTCGCGCCTCTACACCGACCTCCCACAAGAACTCGAAACAACACGAACCCGCAAGTTCGCCTCGTCAAATAAAAAGATGAACACTTAGTGACCTCTACACTTGGATCACCTAAAAACACTCGCACAACAAAGATCCCTAGAGGATTGATATAGCAATGGATAGCTCAAGTATGTGTGAGAAAAACTAGATAGAGTAGTGTTGAAAAACTCAAGAAAACTCTTTTAAAAGCAAATCTTGAAAACTCTCCTTTTGATATGAAAGTATTTGCTCTAAAATAAGTGGAGAAAAATACTTAGAGAGGTAGAAAAAATTGGCACAAAAACTCTCTTGAAATCTTATCTAAAATAGCCCAACCCTATATAAATAGGCTATAAAAACTAGCCGTTGAGGCCAACTCAGCAGCATATACTGCTATCGGTCGACCGGCCTGTCGACCGACCAATGGTCAAATTTCTGACTGTTGTAGCCTGTCGGTCGACCGTGCCTAGGCTTTGACCTACCGGTCGACTGCCCGGTCGACTGGGGCCGGATCCAAAGAGCTACTGAGCCGTGCACATTTTGTGCACATCGGTCGACCGACTTCTGGCTCAGTTGATCGTCCGATCGACCGGCAGAAGACCAGGTTTGAAATCTTTTGGGATTAAAACTTGGTTAAATAAATCCTTATAAATTCCCATAAAATCACATAAAATCTACAAAAATAGGTTCATTGAAATACTTTGATGTATAAACATGTTTGGTCAAAATTCAATACCTATTACGAACATTTTGAATCATTTTTGTAAAATAAAAATTTTACCTTAAACAAAAATCTATATTTTTCAAAAGCAATCTCCAAATTGGAAAATGACTTTTCCAAAACTTCTCCAAATACAAAAACAAGATATTTTAAACACTTTTGAAGCTTAGCGTGTATGGATATGATCCACTACACATATGAGATGAAATATCTATGTTTTTTACAATAAGCTCTAAAATAAGTTTTGGTAAATCCAAAACTTAAACATATGATATAAAAACACCAAATAAGTTTTTATAAACATTGGAATCAACAATGTGTATGGATAAAATCTAAAACACATATAAATCATATAAACTTGTTTCGATGAAATCTAATCATAAAACATAAGAATGTATACTTTGAAGCTCAAAAATCAAAACGGTATTTTCTAAAGTCAAAACTATTCTTATGAAAACACATGTAAATCTTTTGTGTGTGTATCTGTATGAGCTTGAGAAATCCACAACTAATTCATCCTTTACATTTTATCTAAAAAAAATCTTAACATTTACAAACATGACACAAGTCTTCATGAAAATCTTCTCTTGAAAATCTTCTTCTCCTACTTGACTTGGTCCAAACCTTGATCCAATAAGCTAGACTCCTTTTGAGTACTTGATGCGATCTTGATGTGTGAGCTCTTGAATCAACACGTGCTAGCTCCAAAACTTGACTTCGAATCTTTTGTTGTTGCTAAACACCTACTAAAATCTTGATCAAATATCTGAAACTATATAAACAAGAGATCATTAGTACTATAACTACATGAGTTAATCATCATCAAAACTAGAGCGATGGGCCTTTGGGCCAACAATCTCTTTCTTTTTGATGTGACAAAACTCATGGAGTTATATATGCATGGATTAAAGTTAAGCTTCATAGAAGCACCCCCTTAACTCATGCAAAACAATAAAAAATAAAGATATGCAATAAAGGCTCATAAACTAAACAAACATATATGCATAAACAGAGATATAAACATGCATATATAAACTCACTAAATTCTTCTCCCCCTTTTTGTCAATTCATCAACAAAAGGGTGAGGACAAGCAAACAATAAAGATGTATATGTTATATACATTCATGAAGAGGAGAGATGTAAAGTTAGCTCCCCCTGCATAAATGCATTATATGGAGAAAGGATGACTAGACCCTAACTCACATAAAACATAATATCCAATGTATAAGCGGAGATATTAAGCTCCCCTACACACGTGTATCACTGATTGAGTTTGAACCTGCACAAAAAATACAGAATTTCAAAACTTTAAAACAGTAGTGCAAGGTGCTCAATTCTACCACAAAGTGGCTATGCGGGTCATGATCCACAAGGAGGGACTAGCGATGGAAGCTTTTTTAGTAAGATTTCTTTTAAGATACAAAGTATGGTTATACTTTAGTTTTTTAAAAGAAAACGAGAAAAATTAGGTTAAAGTGAGTTAGGGAGAAAGTGGTAGATTGAGAAGGTGGGAAAATGAAAAATAGATTATATACAAAGAAATTGAAAGGGTGATAAAAATGGTTGGAGATTGTGATATTGAAACTAAAGAATAAAAGAAAAGAAAGACAACCTAAAAATTACTTACCTCTTCAGTGCTCATATACCTTAGATCCGTTGCGACGACTTACCTTGTCTTTGAAGGCAATCAAGCATGGCGTATAGGATCTTCCCCATTCTCGATCTATACTACGAATAAAAGGGCAAACTATACTAGCAAGAGAAGGATTGTTCATCACCATAGGCCATCAAGGGCACTTGCAACGGCTAAGCAGTCTCGAGGCTATCGGATTCTCTTGGATTGCAACACATCAGAGGAGAGTAAAAGAAAACAAGAGTAAAGAAAGAAAAAGAATCTTTGATTCGATTCAAATAACAATGAAAGAAGAGATCACTTACACTGGTGTCACCTGCAGTACAAGCTTGCTCTCATTCCTCCATGAAAGTCGTCTCTCCTCTCAGTTACATAAAAAAAGTAAAAATTACATAAAAAGAAAACTAAAAACCTAAGTTATAAACTACAAATTATCCTAAGTTCTATTCTCTGCTTGGTCGTCCCTTGGAGGCTCTGAAAATCCCAGTATTTATAGGCAAAACCCAACCTATAGGAGCGTATGAAGATAGGGGGAGCAAATGCTCCCCCTAACTCACCAACAAAGCCGCGGAAACGAGGCTTTGGCCGCGTTTTCGCGGCCAGCGTGTGGCCAGGTGGCCACACCCTGTTGGTGGTGCTCCCCGGTTTCTTGATTTGTATTTATCTGTATCTGAATTTGCAGTTTATGTCTAGGATTTTGACGAAATGGCCTTTGATCCTTGGCTTCAACCGATCGATTTGTAGGGATTTATTCTAACTAATTTTCAATCGATCTGAACCGACCTGATCTGCCCTGATTTACTGAGTTCGAATTAATTCTGATTTAATTCAGAATTTGATGGGCTTTTGGGCTCATCTCTCTTCACTCTCCTTTAGGAATGGGCCTGCAAATAAATTAAACGTTTAATTAAGAAAATACAGAGTTTATTCTATAATAAGTAGGATAATATGATAATAAATGTGCAATATTAGTGACCAATCACACCCCCATACCTACCTTTTGCTCGTCCTCGAGCAAGACAACTAAACTATACTAAGGATTATTAGACCACTTTCGCAGGTCACTCGATTGCACTGAGCATGTGCAACAAGCCGTTAAACCTCTAGGTTTCCCCTAGAGGACGAGTTTTGTCTCGTGAGGGTTTTCAGTGGATTAGACCCACAAAATCCATAAAGAAATAGAAACAAAAGAGTTAGTATTTTTGAAAAGCATTTTGAAAGAGAGAAATATTTGAAATATAATTGTAAGATTTAAGTAATCTATAAGTTATAGGAAAACTGAATTTTTCATTCCTAAACTTAGTCTCTATTCAAAAATTTGTTATTAATCAAAGTAAGGAGTCAAATTGTACTTCTCATTTAGTCTATTACTTTACCCTAAGTCATATGCACCTTGTGACCGAGAAAATTTTGACTAAGGGTTCATTAACTCTAACTCTTATGCCTTATTTATTTATATATATATTTTTTGATATTATTCCTTAGTTCTATTAGGCTTTCTAATCTGCCCATGTAACGAGCCTTTAATCCATGACTCCCAAACCAAACGGTCTTAGGGCACCGGGTGAAAAAACACCCCAAGGACTTAAGAACTCGAGCAAACAAGGCCACAAAACTAAGAATTTTATTATATGAACCCCTTTTAGGCGTGAATACTTATGCTTTATTAGGCACAAATACCCAGCTTAATCAGAGGATTTTTATATTATTTTTTTCTCAAACTTATCTAATCATCTTTTGCATAAATACTAAGGCTTGCTTAGGCCAAAGTACCTAGCTAATCAATAATTAGATTTGTTCATCTTTTATAGATATTAATTTTTTTTATTTTTTGTTTTTTTTATATATATAAGGCATAAGAATCTTTGTTTTTGAACCCTAAGTGTGTAAGTGTATGAAGTATGCATATTTCATTAAGGTAAAGATGAAGAATAAATTACTTTGACAAATTATCTTCCTAACCCTAAAAATCAAATAAATAATCTTATTTTGACCAAGTTTAAGAAATCCTAATTTTGATTTTCCTATTCCTTAAAATTGACTCAATTTCTCACGAAAAATATGTCAAAATATTATTTCTATTTTCAAAAAGTTTTTTTTTAAAAGTAAAGAAAAATGTTAATTTTTTTTAAGTTATGTTAGAACCCTCCCCCACACCTATCTCATGCATTGTCCTCAATGTATGAATTAATGCATAGATGCATGAAAAAGAAGAAAGGGAAGGAAAATACTACCTTAAGGTGGTGGTTCCGGTGGTGGTCTGATTGGTCCACGAAATGCGGCCCAATCGACTTTTCGTGAAGTTCGGAGGAACCACCAGAAATTTCTCTAATATAACCCATTAAAATGATGTATCCATGAAGAATTTTTATTAAAAATTTAACCCCATCTAATTTTCAAATTCCATAATTAATTTCGAAGTCAAATTTGTCAACCGCCTTGTCCCAAAATGGAGTGTGAAAAGATAGAATGATTGACTTGGACTTAGGAAGTACGGGAACTAATACCGACTCAGGAATGTGACTTAAGTCAAATAAAGGCTCAGGAGTCGAGATTGATTCAGGAAGTGGGTCCAAATCAAGAAGTTGAAACTCAAGTCCACATTCATTTTCCAACAATAGAATGTGACTTAAGATTGGTGATTCAAGTTCAAGAATGATAGGTATGGGAATCAAAACTAACTCTAAAATATTACTCAAGTCGGGTAACAAAACAAGAGTCAATATTGATTCGAGAATTTGAACTGGATCAGAGATTTGAGAATCTAGGTCACATTTCTCATTGAGTTCAATGTCATAAAAATGAGAACTTGCCAATTTATCAATAGGACTTTCAAAAGTATAAAATTGGTCATGTTCAATATTATCATCAAAGATGGGTGATTCAATTTCATGATGAATTGGCACATGATCCAATGTTGACTCGGGAAAAAGATTGAAATCAGGTGAAGACACCGGAGTCATTATTGAATCAGGAGTAGAATTGAATCACTAAGTTGAGGTTCATGATCATATTCATTTTCAAGTTCAATTTCAGGAAAGGGATAACTTGCCAAACTGTCAATGTCACTTTCAAAATTTGTAGTTTGGGTAAGTTTAAATGATTGTGCTGAAATGGAACCTTGTTTTCCAAAACAACATGACTCTTCAGCTCTAACAGAATGGTTAGTGACATCAGAACTGCCCAAACGGTGAGAACGTAGAGATTGGACCATCATATTTATGTCATGATTACGAGCGTTTTGAGCCTGAGTCATGACTTCAAGCATCTTTTCATAGTTAATAGGTTCATCGTTTTGTTGCGATTGGTCTTGAAAAGATGAAGTGTTGTTTTGGAATTGGTGGTAAAATTGTGAGTTCATCCGATTTTGTGATTGTTGTTTGGACTCATACATACTCATTTTCAAAATTGATGGTTTTCTATTATGGACTGGTGGAACTGAGTATGAATCTTGAAAATATTGTGGACAAGGTGGATAAAGAGGACAAGTTGGTTGAAAACTGGACTCGGGGGAGGTGAATCCCCACTGACTCTGTGAAGAGTTGAAATTATTCTGGAAATTATGGTTATAAGATTGGGGGCATGGGTTATATTGATTCGGATAAGACCAATCTGGCACACTAGGTTGGTTAAAGTTATGATATACCGGGTTGGTAATATCCGAAAAAGAGGTTGGTGTGTAATATGGATTATCATTAAAATTGGAAAAATTATTGTTATAAGCCATATCATACAATAAAACATAAACAAAGAAAAAACAAACAAATAAGCAAAAAAAAAATTCTAACCTAAGTTAGGGTAGACCTTTGACCTAGACGACTCCTAACTGGTTAGACTGTCCATAGGAGGTACAATGCAGACTTTGACCACAAGCTAATCAGCCAGGTCAGGGCAAGATTGGTGGGAGGTTATCCGTCAAAGACGTTCTTTAATTAAATAACCACCAACCTTTGGGCTTTCGGCCCTTAATCCCCTTCCTAGACACTGATTTGGCAGGAGTCAAATTCTAACACTTTTTTCCCTTAAGATAATCTCCTAATTGAGTCTAAGATGTCCCTAGGGCCACCGTCTACTCATTTTTAGTTAGGCTTGGGTTAGTGAGTGAGGAGATTGTTTGTGGGCTAAGAGAGGGTAATGACTTCCCCACCTTATCTTGTTTATAGGACAAGCCCTTAAGATTGATTTAGTGCAGTGTACAAGAAAAGCAACACTTAAGTAATGTAAACAATCCAAAAGTGTTCTTATACTAGATACTATGCACACGTACCTTTGCTCCAGCACTCTTCAACAGTAATGAAAAATGTAATGAAATAGACACGTGCCTAAATGCAAAGTCTAAATCATTTTTTAGCATTTACAATCATCATTTTACTGTTGTGTTAGAAATATATATACCGTGAGTCAAACAAGGAAATAAATGCTACAGATATTTAACTATGCAATTCAGCCAACCTGCAAAAAATACAGGTTAGTAGTTCACTCAGTTTGCCACAGGACTATGCAAATCTGAGGGCTTCTTGGCTCTGCTTTCTTGAGCAAAGTCCAAGGCCACTTATATGTCCACTGCAGCAAGAATTCCTTGTTGTTGAATCTGTACAAAAAAAACAAAGAAGAAAGTTAACCAAAAATGTAAACTTTTAAAGAGAGTAACTTACCGTCCTTCCCCGGCAACGGCGCCAAAAATTTGATTGAGTTTGAACCTGCACAAAAAATACAGAATTTCAAAACTTTAAAACAGTGGTGCAAGGTGCTCAATTCTACCGCAATAGCAAGTGGCTATGCGGGTCGTGATCCACAAGTAGGGACTAGCGATGGAAGCTTTTTTTAGTAAGTTTTCTTTTAAGATACAAAGTATGGTTAAAATTCTTCTTTAGTTTTTTAAAAGAAAAAGAGAAAAATTAGGTTAAAGTGAGTTAGGGAGAAAGTGGTAGACTGAGAAGGTGGGAAAATGAAAAATGGATTATATACAAAGAAATTGAAAGGGTGATAAAAATGGTTGGAGATTGTGATATTGAAACTAAAAAATAAAAGAAAAGAAAAACAACCTAAAAATTACTTACCTCTTCAGTGCTCATATACCTTGGATCCGTTGCGACGACTTACCTTGTCTTTGAAGGCAATCAAGCATGGCGTATAGGATCTCCTCATTCTCGATCTATACTACGAATAAAAGGGCAAACTATACTAGCAAGAGAAGGATTGTTCATCACCATAGGCAATCAAGGGTACTTGCAATGGCTAAGCAGTCTCGAGGCTATCGGATTCTCTTGGATTGCAACACATCAGAGGAGAGTAAAAGAAAACAAGAGTAAAGAAAGAAAAAGAAACTTTGATTCGATTCAAATAACAATGAAAGAAGAGATCACTTACACTGGTGTCACCTGTAGTACAAGCTTGCTCTCATTCCTCCATGAAAGTCGTTTCTCCTCTCAGTTACATAAAGAAAAGTAAAAATTACATAAAAAGAAAACAAAAAACCTAAGTTAAAAACTACAAATTATCTTAAGTTCTATTCTCTGCTTGGTCGTCCCCTGGAGGCTCTGAAAATCCCAGTATTTATAGGCAAAACCCAACCTATAGGAGCGTATGAAGATAGGGGGAGCAAACGCTCCCCCTAACTCACCAACAAAGCCGCGGAAACGCGGCTTTGGCCGCGTTTTTGCGGCCAGGGTGTGGCCAGGTGGCCACACCCTGTTGGTGGTGCTTCCCGGTTTCTTGATTTGTATTTATCTGTATCTGGATTTGCAGTTTATGTCCGGGATTTTGACGAAATGGCCTTTGATCCTTGGCTTCAACCGATCGATTTGTAGGGATTTGTTCTAACTGGTTTTCAACCGATCTGAACCGACCTGATCTGCCCTGATTTATTGAGTTCGAATTAATTCTGATTTAATTCAGAATTTGATGGGCTTTGGGCTCATTTCTTTTCACTCTCCTTTAGGAATGGGCCTGCAAATAAATTAAACATTTAATTAGAAAAATGCAGTTTATTCTATAATAAGTAGGAGAATATGATAATAAATCAATATTAGTGACCAATCAATCACGTAAAGAAGAGAGGTCAAGCTTCTCAATGTGAGATACACTCAACATGAATCATATTTAGAAGAGATGTTAAGCTTCCCTTGCATATAGGCAATATATATTAACAAATTTTAAGAAAATTTTTGAAATCAATTTAGAAACAAGTTTTTGAAATTCCTTGAAGTCAACAAAATAAATTTTGATACCAATGAAATCAAATAGTAGCTGACAAAAATAAATATTGGTACCACTATGAATTTATTTTTTTTAAGATACCAATAGTAGATTTTTGATACCAATTGAAGGTGAAACATGAAGTTATTTTGATATCAAATAAATACCAATTGAAATCAATGTATAAGCTTGTATAGATACCAATTAATATTTGAAATAAATTCAAACTTATCATAAACATAATTTGTGCTTTAAGAATGTAAATATATTATAAAACAAGCACAATCAAATCATATATATGTATGTATAAAATTGACAATACCAATTGAAATTGATATTAATTGAATTTTGAAGCATACGTATATACGAAACAAATATGAGTATACAAAAAATAAGATTTCATGAAGATCATGTGTATAACTTATACCTACTACCCTTTTCATGCACATGATAAAAGATATTTATTTAGGCATTCAAGGCATGGTCGCTCATCCAACCGCCCTTTAAGGGTAGAAGTTTTTAAAAATAAGATTTAAAAATAGTTATAAATTGAAAACACTACCAATTGAAGAATCAAGAAGCTAGTTTAAAGTAATTTTTGAAAAACCAGTTAAAGATCCTTCAAAACATGAAACCAAATCATATATCCCATGAATCATAGCTAAGTACACGAAAATTGTCACTCAAGATCTATAAGGCTCAAAAAGTGCTCATAAAATAAGTATATGAGTAAATAAAAATAATGTGAGTGTCCTAGAATCATGTGAATAGCATATTCATGAAATAATCATTAAGGTTCAAAATAAACATGAAATTCTTTGATCAAAAACATGAAAATCAAAAAGAATTTATTTTTCATTAAAATTAACCAAACTTCAAGGTATATGTATGTTTTATCAAAACTAAAAATATGCATACATATCCCAAACACAAACGAGTTCATAATAGAATTTACTTGAAGGTAAGTGACTCAAGGATATACATGTATATTTATTAGTTTTAGACAAAAATAACATATACATGAAGCAAAACATGTACAAAAATAGGGATAACAAGTATAAATGAAAGAATCATCAAAATTAGGTTATACATGTACATGTAATGAGTACAAATGAGCAATGAGGCACAAACATATAATAATCAAGTGTAACTCACTATTTGTACAAGTATAAACTCATGTTTTAATGAAAACTACATCTAAACAAGTAATCACCACATGAATCACAAAACATGATCATTTAACGTAATGAACAATAAAACACAACATGCTAAAAATTACCAATGAAAACTATGTAAACTGAAATAGGAGTTTAGAGATAGATACTAAACCATATGAACTATTCTTTAAGTCTTCAAACCATGGTGGTCCTTCTACCAAACATCCTTGAAGGTGATGCAATAATTTATAGTCCATCAAGCTCAAACGTATTCACCATCAAGGTACCATTCCTCTCACGTCATGTGAGAGCCCGCACCTACATCAAATATAAGAGGTGTGCATTTTGGTACCCATTTCCTTTTGGGTCCACGGGGGTTAGCATCATAAGGAACCCAAAAATTTTTATTTGTAAAATTTATATGATTTATCTTATCAAAACAAAACTTTGCTAAATGGCCTTTGCGGTCACAACGTGTACATTTGTACACTCTAGCATGCATATGAGTGGTGTGAGAGTGAGAATGAAGTGCATATGTATGTTGCTGGGTTTGTGCATGAGCATGTGGAATTTGTTTCTTGCAAAACGTGGATTCCAATCTATTATGGTTAAATGCACATTGGCTCAAAGTGGAGCCCAAACAATCAATGTTCTTCTTCATAATGCAAATATCATTATCAATTTTGGAAGAAGAAACATGAAAAACAAAATCCATGTTCTTTTTAGAAACATTCTATTTTTCTTTTAAAACATTTTTCTTTTTCAAAGATTTATTTTCTTCCAAAACAATTTCTTTTTCTTTTTCCACAAAATAACTTGGTTTTTCAAAAATTCATTTTCTTTTGAAACAATTTCAAATTTATTTTTAAAAGAATCTTTTTCTTTTAACAAAGAAGTGTTTTCCTTTTTCAAGGTATTGTTTTCACTTTTTAATAAATCATATTTTTTAAAAAGTTTTTGACGAAAAGATGCAAGCTCATCATAAGACATGTCAATATCTTCTTCTACCTCGTATTCGGAGTTTACCTCAAGAGGGTCATCCCCTTGGACCATGTAGCATATGTTAGAAGTATCACTTCCATCATCCGAGTCACTCCCCTCATAGTATTGCTTTTGTTCACCAAGAGAGACTAGAGTGTTCCATAATACAAAAACTGAATCAAAGTTAGCAACCCTATATAAATAATCATCATTTAGGGTACTCTTTAAAGCATGAAGGGCTTTTGCATTAGCCTCAAGGTTTTTACCATTTAAATAATATGAATCTTTAATAGTGACAAAATAAACATGAATTTCTAGGGCTTTAAGGTACATTGACATCTTAACTTTCCAAATTAGGATGTTAAGAATATCAAACATGGGAGGTGTCATGAAATCTATATGTGTGTGTACAAATATTGTGATTAGCTAAATTGAGGATCTTTAACTCTAGGTTATTAGACCCAAATCAAGAGCACCAAGCTTTGATACCAATTGAATGTACACCTAAAGGGGGGATGAATAAGTGTACTAGCTAATCTAATGCTAATGATGCGGAATTAAAAACTATTTATGCAAGCTAAAGCTATTAAGCTAACACACAAGATATAATACAAGAGTGTAGCCGAATTCCCGGTGAAGGGCTCTAGACTATCTCCTCAAGATTCCTCTAGATTAAGAGTTAAGGTGCCGCTATGGCTCCCCTGGTTCAATACAAGTGTGAGTACACAATCCCAAACATATAACAGTAGAGCACAAGATATATCAACCATATAAAGATATAAGCAATGTAAGCATGCAAGATATGTAAACACAAGTCAGAGAGAGCAATCACAAACACGGGAGATTTGTTTCGAGGTTCGAGAACTCTAGCTTTACGTCCCCGCCTTCAACACTATGAAGGATTTCCTGAAATCGATCCCGCAAGATCACTCGGTGCCGCAACACTGACAACGAGTTCATACTAGATCTCTTAGAGTCACTAGCCCCCTCGCTTATTCCCGCAAAAATAACACACGTAAGCGCACTAGCTTGCCGAGGTTGCACCTCTGCACCGAGCTCCCACAAGAACTTGAAGCAACAGGAACCCACAAGTTCGCCTCCTCAAATACAAAGATGAACACTTGGTGATCTCTACACTTGAATTACCTAAAAACACTCTAACAACAAAGATCTCTAGAGGATTGATATAGTAATGGATAGCTCAAGTATGTGTGAGAAAAACTAGGTAGAGTAGTGGAAGAAAAACTCAAGAAAACTCTTTTGAAAGCCACTCTTGAAAACTCTCCTTTTGATATGGAAGTATTCGCTCTAAAACAAGTGGAGAAAAACACTTAGAGAGGTAGAAAAAACTGGCACAAAAACTCTCTTGAAATTTTGTCTAAAACAACACAAAACAGTCCCATATAAATAGGCTATAAAAACTAGCCGTTGGAGGCCAACTCAGTAGTAGATACTGCTGTCGGTCGACCGAGCGGTCGACCAGCCAAAGGTCAAATTTCTGACCGTTACAGCTTAGCGGTCGACCTCCTGGTCGACCGTGCCTAGGCTTTGACCCAGATTCAGAGAGCAAAGCTCTCTGGACGGTCGACCGCCCGGTCGACCGGGACCAGATCCAGAGAGCAAAGCTCTCTGGACGGTTGACTGGCACACTAGCCAAATGGTTGTGCACATTTTGTGTACATCAATCGACCGCCCGAACGACTGACTTCTGGCTCGGTCAACCGACAGAAGGCCAGGTCTGAAATCTTTTGGGATTAAAACTTGGTTAAATAAATCCTTATAAATTCCTATAAAATCACATAAAATCTACAAAAATAGGTTCGTTGAAATACTTTGATGTACAAACATGTTTGATCAAAATTTAACACATATTACAAATATTTTGAACCATTTTTGTAAAATAGAAATTTTGCCTTAAACAAAAATCTGTATTTTTCAAAAGCAATCTCCAAATTGAAAAACGGTTTTTGCAAAACTTCTCCAAATATAAAAATAAGATATTTTAAATACTTTTGAAGCTTAGTGTGTATGAATATGATCCACTACACATATGAGATGAAATATCTATGTTTTTGACAATAAGCTCTAAAATAAGTTTTGATAAATCCAAAACTTAAACATATAATATAGAAACTGTAAGTTCACCTAGAGGGGGGGTGAATAGGTGATGGCTAATCTAATGGTCACTAAATGCCAAATAATGCGGAATTAAAAACTATTATGACCTAAACAAACTATTTAAACTAAACACCACGTATAACACAAGAGTGTAGCCGAATTCCCCGTGAAGGGCTCTGGACTAACTCCTCTAGATTCCCCTAGATAAGGGTTGAGGTGCCGCGTTGGCTTTCTTGGTTAAATACAAGTGTTAGCAAACAAACCCAAGCATGTATATCAAATAAGCACACTATGAATATCAAGCATGTAAGGATAAGCACAATAAAAGCATGCGAGATATAAACAAGAAGACAAAGAGAGAGAGAGAGAGTGAGCAATCGCAAACATAAGGGATTTGTTTCGAGGTTCGAGCACACTTGCTCTACATCCCCGCCTTCGACACACGAAGGATTTCCACTATAATCGATCCCACCGGATCACTCGGTGCCGCAACACCTACAACTCTCGGACTCCCCAGTCCGTACACACCGCAAGCCCCACAAGCTCGCCGAGGCCGCACCTCAAACCAAGAGTTCACACACGAACTCTAAACACCGCGAACACACTTGTCCGCCTCCTCAAAGAACAAGGAAAGATCTCTTGGTGATCTAAACACTTTGATCACCAATAAACACTCTCACTGCAACACTCCTATAGAATGAATAATCAATGGATAGCTTAAGTGTTTGTGTGAGAAAACAAGGAAAGAGATGGTGGAGGAAAACTCAAAGAAAATCTCTTTTAACACTCTTGATAAACTCTCCTTTTGATTGGAAATATTTGCACTCAATTTTGTGGAGAAAAACCTCTGAAAAGAGTAGGAAAAACTGGCTCTAAAAGTCTCCAAAAATCTTAATCAAAACAGCCCCAAATGCCCCATTTTATAGAGTCTGGAAAACTAGCCGTTGGGGTCTGTCAGAACTGTCGGTCGACCGCCCGGTCGACCGGCCAACGGTCATAATTCAAACCGTTGTTCCATCGGTCGACCGATCGGTCGACCGAGGCCAGGATACAGAGAGTAAGTCTCTCTGTCCGGTCGACCGCTCGGTCGACCGGGGCCTTTCCAGAGAGTAGAGCTCTCTGGACGGTCGACCGGGTCGGTCGACCGGCCCTCCTGCCAGAACTGGCTGTGCACGTCTGTGCACGTCGGTCGACCGGCTCGGTCGACCGGCTGAAGCCAGGACAGAACTGTAAAGGGATTTAAAAAACTTGGTCTTTTTGATTGAAATAAAATCCCATAAAATATTGAAAAATTTACAAAAATAGTTTTACCAATATACTTTGATAAGCAAACATGCTTGCACAAATCAAGGCATGTTATAAATGATTTGGACTATTTTTGTAATATGGAAAAATTGGCTCAAATGAAAAACAGTATTTTCCAAAACTTATTTTTTCAAATTTTGTTTTTCCAAAACATCTCCAAATATAGAAACAAGATATTTAAACAACTTTGAAAGCATAGGGTGTATGGATATGATCCACTACACAAACATGGTGAAATATCTATGTTTTTGACATTAAGCTTTAAACTTGGTTTTGGTTAAAACAGGTATATAAGAAATACCAAAAACCAAACATGTATTTTCTAAAATGAAAATCTTTTGTAAAAACAAAACTATCAAGAGTGTGTGTGTAATATATACTTGAACAATCCACCAACTACTCTATCCTTTACATTTTATCTAAAAATAAAATCTTCTAAAACAAACCTAGACACAAGTCTTCATCTTCATGAAGTCTTCACTTGAAGCCTTCTAGACTTGGTCCAAACATCGTGCTAGCTCCAAAATATGACTTTAAATCCTTTGTTGAAGCTATGCACCTACTAAGATCTTGATCATGAATCTGTCACTAATTAAACACAAGATCATTAGTACTATAACTACATAAGTTAATCATCATCAAAACTAGAGTGATGGGCCTTCGGGCCAACATTCTCCCCCTTTTTGATGATGACAAAACTCATGAAGTTATATATGCATGGATTAAAGTAAAGCTTCAAGGAAGCTCCCCCTTAACTCATGCATAACAAATAAACAAAATAAATATGCAATGAGGCACACTTGCAAATGTAGGAGTAAACATGCTAATAAAGCATAAAACAAAAATTTTTTTTCTCCTATTTGCACAACAAAGCATATATGCATAAACATAAATCCTTTAACCACAAAAGCATGCATATATCTCAAATACTTCTCCCCCTTTTTGTCAATCATCAACAAAGGGGTTAAAGTAAAAACTGTAATACCCCGTTCCGGAATACGTACTTAGTTGCGTATTCAGATTTTCCGATCGTATTTTTTCGATTTACCTTCTGTATTTATTCTGTATTATGAATTCCTTATATGATTGTTTTGTCTTGGAATTGGATTCGTGGACTCGGAGTCAGCCCTAGTCTGAACCGAAGGCCCGATCATAGTATATTATTCGATTTAGTCTTTCTGATGTGTAGATTTGACCGATTTCAGTTTCAAATATTATTTTCCAATATATTAGATTTTCCATGATTTTTTAGATTTTTCTTGAATTAAATTGAATTTCTTCAAAACCGGTGTCGGCCAGTGCCGCTGACCGATTCCTAGATTTTTAATTCTCAAAAAGTTTGGAATTTCATGATGGTCCTTTAGGCTTTATTCCTTAGAATCATATTTTCTACCTACATTCTTTTTCTGAGGATTTTATGAATTTATGAAAATTCCAACGGAGTCGGTAGGTAACTGATTCCGGGATTTTTAGTTTTAAAACTATAAAGTATTTCTTAAAACGGATTTCACTATGAGTCTTCATATATTATTATTGATTTTTGGTAAAATTTGCGAGTCGTTCTGAGATACTTGAATTTCGGACGATTTCGGTATTTTCCGAAATGTTTTCCGTATGCTCGGCTTAAACCCGGGAACTTGTCTTTTCAATATTTTTATTTTCTAAGTCCAAGAGAAAATCTTCTCTTTATAAATTTCTTTTCCTTTTTCCTTTCTCCTTATTTCTTTCCTTCCTCCACAAGCCAAAAGAATTCCAATTTCCCAATTTTCCAAAATTTCAATTTTTCCTCTCCACTCACTTCCACCAACCTCCACCATTAATGCCTTTTTCTCTCTCTCTCTCCCATGGCCGGCCAAGTGGCCAAGAGAGGGACACTCATCCCCCTCCTCCACTTTGCAAAAACCCCCCTCTCATCTACTCTAATTTCACCTCCTTCACAAATTCCAAATCATATATAAACATTTCTTTACAATTCCATCTCCTTTTTCTTCACTCCACAAAGAAATCCCCTTCACCAAAATCCCTCCTCCATCTCAACTCAACCACCAACTTCAAGAGCTTCATCTAGGGCATCATCAAGGTCTTCATCTTCAACCTCCATCTCCCAAAGCAACACCAAGATCATCTTCTCCATCTCAAGCGACAACTACTTTGGATTGAGGCCATCATCTCCACCTTGGGATCCTTTCGAGTACATCGAGTCTCAATTAAACCATTCAAAGTGAGTATTTTTACTCACCAAGACTTGATCAATTCCTATTGTACTTGTACCTTCATATCTTGTACACACATGACATCAAAATCACATTTTTAGACCATCAAACCCAACCACCAGATTCAGTTCTGTATTCTGTATTCGACCACGATTAGTCGACTTAACCTAGAACCTAGTCGACTTGAACCTTAAATTGAAACGTAATCTTTTCTGGAACACAGTTTTAGTCGACTCATCTTAACTATTAGTCGACTATAAATTATTGTTAGTCGACTACTCTTTTACTCCAGTCGACTCCTGAAACAAAAAGTCAACTTTCTGTAACTTTGATTCTAGTCGACTTAGCTTAGATATTAGTCGACTGTAGACCCCTAGTCGACTACCCTTTTTACCCTAGTCGACTTACCCTTTCCTGAACCAAAACCTTAACTTTCTGTATCACAGTATTAGTCGACTTAGCCTAACTATCAGTCGACTTGTCATGTCTGTTAGTCGACTACCCCTATGACCCTAGTCGACTAACTTTTCCTGAATCAGAAACCCAACTCTCTGGTGCACAATTTTAGTCGACCATACCAGACTGTTAGTCGACTAACCCCTCTATTAGTCGACTACTCCCTTGACCCTAGTCGACTAATCTTAGCTGTCTGTTATGGTTGTTTACCTCCTTAACTTTAGATCTTATACTTGGTTCATGTATTTGTATCTTGTACTTCACGACTCTTTATTTGATGTATATCACCTCTATTCACTTCATATTTCTATGTTTATGTATTGCCATGCAACTTCTTGTTTCATTCTTACACTTGCACCATGCCTGCGATATTCTTACTCCTTTATCGTATACCATGCGTGGCAGACCCTTCGTGGTCGTTGAACTCTGAGTTGCTTCTATGTTTCTACTTGCCATGTCAGACTTGTTAGTTTCATGCTTCCATTTAACACATGTATATCACCTGACTTGCTAGACCCTCTTGTTATGTTATGACTTACCCGGACTATCACCAATCTCTTGTTATGATTGATTGCTTGATTGTTAAATATCACCACCTTGTCATGCTATCTTTTAAAACCAAGCATGATACACTTGACTTTGTAATTATTATGTTTATGGGAATCCTGTCTTGTTATTATGGAACTAAGTGCCACACCACACGGTGGGGGCCACCTCTAGAATCCATCCCTCAGAACAAAGTGCCACATGGAACAAAGTGCCACACCACACGGTGGGGGCCACCTCTTGAATCTGTGGGGGCCACCTCTTGAATCTGTTGGGCTATTCTTGTTATGTCCAGTTATTCCCGTAATTTGATAATTATGTAATAAGCTACAACTTGTACGGGGAAGGGGAGGAAGTGATGGATGCCGGAATGATACCTTGCTTATAGTAATGGACTAAAATATTGACGACAAGTGTTAGTGGGACTTTGGGCCACAGAAGACAAGTGTTAGGGGGACGTTGGGCCTCCAAACTGGTTCCAGGTGTATGGAAACTACTATAAGAAGTGTTATCAGTTCTCCATCTACTTCCGGTAACGACCCTCGACTTTCTTATATATGGATGTATGTGAGTTGGGATATATACCGAGACACATACCTAGATATATGGTTAGACGAGTAATAGTAATAAGTGACAGCCGTTATGGATCTTGTTATGATTCTTGATATTCCGGTTATGATTCATGTTTCTTGTTATGATTCCAATCATGATTCTAGATTATGTTTCCAGTTGTGACACTTATTATGATTTCCGTTATTCCAGTTACATTTCCAGTTATGATTCTTAGTATTCTTGTTATATATTCCTGTTTGACTTTCATATGATTTGCAACTCTGATTTTATACGCTTGGATTTCTGTGGCATGAGATAACGGTATATAGATGAGGGTTTCCTTGTTTGGATTATTCCTTCGATGTACTAGTCTCATGGGACCGTGACTTAAGCGCATACAATCACTTTTGCTCGAAATCAACTTTAACTTGTATTTCCTGTTTTATGATTACGTTATACCCGTCCTTGTGTATTACACTTGTGTTCTAACCCCCTATTCCTATCTCCTTGCCACTTGGCATGTAGCCTGTCCATTGTTGGGAGGTCCTGACTCCCTTGGATTTGTATGTTCAGGTTGAAGCTTGGATCGAAGTGGAGCTGTCCACAGTAGATCGAGCTTTCCTTAGTGAGCAGGCAGCCTAGCTCCAGCCCTTTTGTGCCAGACTTCTCCCTTGACTCACGGGATCTTCATCCTACTCGTGAGCATTTTGAGTTATCTTGTATATTTTACTTTTGGACTTGTTTATGATAAAAGATACATGTAATGTGTATATTTTATCACATCCTGGGATAGCTTTGTGTATGTACTTTTGAGTTGGCATATGTATGTATACCACGCTTTGTGTTGTACTCTGATTTCTTGTTGTACTTTTATGCTTAGCGTATATACGTGGGGGCACTTTCTGACCTACGTATATACGTCGCAGTGACGTCCCCGTATTCGTGGAATTGGGACGTTACAGGATGGTATCAGAGCTTAGGCTCTTACCTCTATAGTACAAACAAGCAGCAAATTCTTGAAATTTGCTATTGCCAACTATAATGTACAAAGTTATCTAGTCCTTCTTGATTTATCTATTCCTTCCTTGATCCATTCCCTTGTGTCCTAAAATCCTTCCATTTTTCCAGCTCCTTCCAGTCTATCCATACCTAGTATCGAATGGATAGAAGATCGGGTCGTAGCAATTCTGGACCAGCATCGAATGGAGCAGCGGGAGAGAATGTCGATATACTGAGAGTTATCCAGCTGATGATGGAGAACCAGCAGCAGCAGACAGAACTTCTCCGGCAAGAGTTGACAGCTCCAAAGGGACAGAGGCCGGGGAATATATCAGATTTCAGACGGCTGCAGCCAGCTATATTCACGGGTGAAGAGAAACCCCTGGATGCTGAGCAATGGTTGACCGACACATTAGACTTGTTGAATGCAGCCAGAGTACCAAAGGAGAATCAAGTGGAAGTCGCCAAGATTCAATTGAAAGATGTAGCTAGAACTTGGTGGCTAGCTGAGGAGGCAAGATTGGAGAAGCCTGTCACTTGGGACACATTCTCCAAGAGCTTCTATAGCAGATTCTTCCCTGTCACAGCTCAGAAAGACATGGAGGAACAGTTCATCAGACTTCAGCAACGGGATCGGTCCGTGGATGAGTATGCCGCAGAATTTCTCCGACTTAGCCGCTTTGCTCCGTATATGGTGACGGATGAGGAGAAGCGGGCAAGCAGATTCCAGCAGGGCTTACAAATGGATATCCAAGTCTTCCTGATGCCCCAGCAGCTGAAGACTTATTCAGAAGTTCTCACCATAGCTCGAGAAGTAGAGCGTGGACTGGAGAAGAAGAAAGCGAACTAGATGAGGAACCAGGCCAAGAAGAGGCCTTTCCAGTTGACGGATGAGGAGGATGCAGATAGGGCAACCCATGGCCCGGTGATGAAGAGACCATTCCAAACTCCTCTTCCTCAGATCACATGCAATTTCTGCCACAGGCCCGGACATTATAGGAGAGATTGTCGAGTGGCCAATGGATTATGTTTGGCATGTGGGGCAGGGGGTCATGCACTAAAGGACTGCCCGTTCAGAAGGGTAGGGAATACAGCACAAGTTAGACCAGCTCTTCCAGCCCCAGTGCATCCACCCCAGCACTTCCAGCTCCGCCATTGAGGAGGGATCCGGAACCTGTTGACCGAAGAGTTCCATTTCCGCCCCAACGGTATGATCATCAATAGAGGGGAATGAGAAATAGAGCAGACCAGGGTAGAGGTCAAGTTCACATCATGGCAGCAGAGACCTCAGGCGATGCAGCAGAGTGGGAAGACCTGTATCCAGACCAGGAACCTTAGGATATCATGGTAACCACTACCCCAGATCTTGTATTTGAGTTGGTTATCATTCTAAATATTTTCCCTTATCATTCTATCATTGTTCATCCTGGTCCTTTCTGTGTTTATCTTATCCTTGTTTTGGTTTTTCGGATCTTTTGATTTCACCCTTGTCCCCTTTGTGTTCAATTTGCCCCTTAACGAAATTGCGAGGACGCAATTTTTTGTAAGGTGGGTGGATTGTAATACCCCGTTCCCGGAATACGTACTTAGTTGCGTATTCAGATTTTTTGATCGTATTTTTTCGATTTACCTTCTGTATTTATTCTGTATTATGAATTCCTTATATGATTGTTTTGTCTTGGAATTGGATTCGTGGACTCGGAGTCAGCCCTAGTCTGAACCGAAGGCCCGATCATAGTATATTATTCGATTTAGTCTTTCTGATGTGTAGATTTGACCGATTTCAGTTTCAAATATTATTTTCCAATATATTAGATTTCCATGATTTTCTAGATTTTTCTTGAATAAATTGAATTTCTTCAAAACCGGTGTCGGCCAGTGCCGCTGACCGATTCCTGGATTTTTAATTCTCAAACAGTTTGGAATTTCATGATGGTCCTTTAGGCTTTATTTCCTTAGAATCATATTTTCTACCTGCATTCTTTTTCTGAGGATTTTATGAATTTATGAAATTCCAACGGAGTCGGTAGGTAACTGATTCCGGGATTTTTAGTTTTAAAACTATAAAGTATTTCTTAAAACGGATTTCACTATGAGTCTTCATATATTATTATTGATTTTTGGTAAAATTTGCGAGTCGTTCCGAGATACTTGAATTTCGGACGATTTCGGTATTTTCCGAAATGTTTTCCGTATGCTCGGCTTAAACCCGGGAACTTGTCTTTTCAATATTTTTATTTTCTAAGTCCAAGAGAAAATCTTCTCTTTATAAATTTCTTTTCCTTTTTCCTTTCTCCTTATTTCTTTCCTTCCTCCACAAGCCAAAAGAATTCCAATTTCCCAATTTTCCAAAATTTCAATTTTTCCTCTCCACTCACTTCCACCAACCTCCACCATTAATGCCTTTTTCTCTCTCTCTCTCCATGGCCGGCCAAGTGGCCAAGAGAGGGACACTCATCCCCCTCCTCCACTTTGCAAAAACCCCCCTCTCATCTACTCTAATTTCACCTCCTTCACAAATTCCAAATCATATATAAACATTTCTTTACAATTCCATCTCCTTTTTCTTCACTTCCACAAAGAAATCCCCTTCACCAAAATCCCTCCTCCATCTCAACTCAACCACCAACTTCAAGAGCTTCATCTAGGGCATCATCAAGGTCTTCATCTTCAACCTCCATCTCCCAAAGCAACACAAGATCATCTTCTCCATCTCAAGCGACAACTACTTTGGATTGAGGCCATCATCTCCACCTTGGGATCCTTTCGAGTACATCGAGTCTCAATTAAACCATTCAAAGTGAGTATTTTTACTCACCAAGACTTGATCAATTCCTATTGTACTTGTACCTTCATATCTTGTACACACATGACATCAAAATCACATTTTTAGACCATCAAACCCAACCACCAGATTCAGTTCTGTATTCTGTATTCGACCACGATTAGTCGACTTAACCTAGAACCTAGTCGACTTGAACCCTTAAATTGAAACGTAATCTTTTCTGGAACACAGTTTTAGTCGACTCATCTTAACTATTAGTCGACTATAAATTATTATTAGTCGACTACTCTTTTACTCCAGTCGACTCCTGAAACAAAAAGTCAACTTTCTGTAACTTTGATTCTAGTCGACTTAGCTTAGATATTAGTCGACTGTAGACCCCTAGTCGACTACCCTTTTTACCCTAGTCGACTTACCCTTTCCTGAACCAAAACCTTAACTTTCTGTATCACAGTATTAGTCGACTTAGCCTAACTATCAGTCGACTTGTCATGTCTGTTAGTCGACTACCCCTATGACCCTAGTCGACTAACTTTTCCTGAATCAGAAACCCAACTCTCTGGTGCACAATTTTAGTCGACCATACCAGACTGTTAGTCGACTAACCCCTCTATTAGTCGACTACTCCCTTGACCCTAGTCGACTAATCTTAGCTGTCTGTTATGGTTGTTTACCTCCTTAACTTTAGATCTTATACTTGGTTCATGTATTTGTATCTTGTACTTCACGACTCTTTATTTGATGTATATCACCTCTATTCACTTCATATTTCTATGTTTATGTATTGCCATGTAACTGCTTGTTTCATTCTTACACTTGCACCATGCCTGTGATATTCTTACTCCTTTATCGTATACCATGCGTGACAGACCCTTCGTGGTCGTTGAACTCTGAGTTGCTTCTATGTTTCTACTTGCCATGTCAGACTTGTTAGTTTCATGCTTCCATTTAACACATGTATATCACCTGACTTGCTAGACCCTCTTGTTATGTTATGACTTACCCGGACTATCACCAATCTCTTGTTATGATTGATTGCTTGATTGTTAAATATCACCACCTTGTCATGCTATATTTTAAAACCAAGCATGATACACTTGACTTTGTAATTATTATGTTTACGGGAATCCTGTCTTGTTATTATGGAACTAAGTGCCACACTACACGGTGGGGGCCACCTCTAGAATCCATCCCTCAGAACAAAGTACCACATGGAACAAAGTGCCACACCACACGGTGGGGGCCACCTCTTGAATCTGTGGGGGCCACCTCTTGAATCTGTTGGGCTATTCTTGTTATGTACAGTTATTCCCGTAATTTGATAATTATGTAATAAGCTACAACTTGTACGGGGAAGAGGAGGAAGTGATGGATGCCGGAATGATACCTTGCTTATAGTAATGGACTAAAATATTGACGACAAGTGTTAGTGGGACTTTGGGCCCACAGAAGACAAGTGTTAGGGGGACGTTGGGCCTCCAAACTGGTTCCAGGTGTATGGAAACTACTATAAGAAGTGTTATCAGTTCTCCATCTACTTCCGGTAACGACCCTCGACTTTCTTATATATGGATGTATGTGAGTTGGGATATATACCGAGACACATACCTAGATATATGGGTTAGACGAGTAATAATAATAAGTGACACCCGTTATGGATCTTGTTATGATTCTTGATATTCCGGTTATGATTCATGTTTCTTGTTATGATTCCAATCATGATTCTAGATTATGTTTCCAGTTGTGACACTTATTATGATTTCCGTTATTCCAGTTACATTTCCAGTTATGATTCTTAGTATTCTTGTTATATATTCCTGTTTGACTTTCATATGATTTGCAACTCTGATTTTATACGCTTGGATTTCTGTGGCATGAGATAACGGTATATAGATGAGGGTTTCCTTGTTTGGATTATTCCTTCGATGTACTAGTCTCATGGGACCGTGACTTAAGCGCATACAATCACTTTTGCTCGAAATCAACTTTAACTTGTATTTCCTGTTTTATGATTACGTTATACCCGTCCTTGTGTATTACACTTGTGTTCTAACCCCCTATTCCTATCTCCTTGCCACTTGGCATGTAGCCTGTCCATTGTTGGGAGGTCCTGACTCCCTTGGATTTGTATGTTCAGGTTGAAGCTTGGATCGAAGTGGAGCTGTCCACAGTAGATCGAGCTTTCCTTAGTGAGCAGGCAGCCTAGCTCCAGCCCTTTTGTGCCAGACTTCTCCCTTGACTCACGGGATCTTCATCCTACTCGTGAGCATTTTGAGTTATCTTGTATATTTTACTTTTGGACTTGTTTATGATAAAAGATACATGTAATGTGTAATATTTTATCACATCCTGGGATAGCTTTGTGTATGTACTTTTGAGTTGGCATATGTATGTATACCACGCTTTGTGTTGTACTCTGATTTCTTGTTGTACTTTTATGCTTAGCGTATATACGTGGGGGCACTTTCTGACCTACGTATATACGTCGCAGTGACGTCCCCGTATTCGTGGAATTGGGACGTTACAAAAACAAAATCAACAAATTTTTCTCCCCCTTTTTGTCCGAAACAAAGAATTAATAAGGGGTAAAACAAACAAATCAATAAATGGTTATATGCGATATATATCATGAAGAGGAAAACGCGCTTCCCTACACATATGCATTGCATGAAGAAGGGATGACAAGCCCCAATTCACATAACACATATTATGTAATGCATAAGAGGAGATGTGAAGCTCCCCTGCACACGTGTATCACATAAAGAAGAGTTGTCAAGCTCCTCAATATACAATACACTCAACATGAATCTATATGTAAAAGTGATGTTAAACTCTCCTTGCATATAGGCAATACAAATCAAAACATTTTTTTAATTTTTCTTTATTAAAACAAATTTTGAGATATCAAATAAACATAATTATTTTTTATTAATTTTGATACCAATTTTAAAACATAATGCATAAGCTTAAAAAAATTTTAAGTAAGCTTAGCATAAACGAAGTTTGTGCTTTTAAACATGTAAATCGATTTTAACTTAAGCACAAAAACAAAACATATATATGTATGAAAAATGAGTATACCATTGAAATTGATACATACATATATAGGAATAATAAAATATGAGCATATACAAAAATAGAATCAAAATGATACCATTGAAACGATTCAATGATACCAATTGAAACAATAATAGGATCATGTGTATATTCATAACATTGAAGAATAAATAACTAGTTAAATTAATTTTTTGAAAAACTAATTAAAGATCCTTCAAAAACATGAAACAAATCATATGTTTTTCATGAATTATACCAATTACACAAGAATTGACACTCGATCTATAAGACTCAAAAATGTTCATGAGCCAAAGTCATGACAAACAAATAAAGTATGAGTGTTCAATAATCATGTAAGTAGCATTTTCATGAAAATATTCATTTAGGTTCAAAAAGAACATGAATCTTTTATTTTTATCAAACAAAACATAAAAATTCATTTTTCATTAAAACAAAACAAACTTCTAGGTATATGTATGATTTATCTAAATCTAATAATATGCATACATATCCCAAACATAAAAGAGTCTATTAAAGGTGTTTGCATGAAGGCAAGAGACTCACGGGTATACATGTATATTTATTAGATTTGAACAAAAATTACATATACATGAAGTAAAACATTAAAATAGGCAAAACAAGTATAAATGAGAGAATCATCAAAACTAGGCTATACATGTGCATATAGTGGGTACAAATGAGCATGAAGTGCAAACATATATGAATCAATTTGTTCTCACAATTTGTACATGTATAAATACAAGTTTTAATAAAAACTACATTTAAACTAGTATTTACCACATGAAGCACAAAACAAGTAAAAACATGAACATGCTATATGATATTACAAATGAATAAGCATGTAAATAAAATAAGAGTTTAGAAATAGTTACCGACTAAGGAACTATGTTCCAAAACTCCAAACATGGTGGTTGCCCCACCAAACCTCCTTGATAGTGATGCATCCATATATGTGTCCATTAAGTCCAAGTGCATCCACCATCAAGGCACCATTTCTCTCACGTCGTGTGAGAGCCCTCACCTACATCAAAAACACACGGTGGGGTTTTGGTACCCATTTTCTTTGGGTCCTTGAGGGTTAGTCTTGTAAGGAACCCAAAAATTTTTCTTTTTAGCAAAATTTAAAACATGCAACTTATCAAAACAAAACTTTGCTAAATGGCCTTTGCGGCCACAATGTGCACACTTGTACACCTTAGGATGCTTATGTGTGTGTGTGTGATCATGACGTGAAACATAAGCATATGCATGATGATGATGTGCATGAATGTGTGGAGTTTGTTTCTTTGAAACCATAGACTCCAACCTAGAATGATTAAATGCACATTTGCTCAAAGTTGAGCTCAAACAATTAATTTTATTTTTCAAAACATTAATCTCACTATTATCAATGGTGGCATGTAAAGCATGGTGAGATTGTGAAACAATATTCTTTTCTTTTGAGAAACATTTTCTTTTTCTTTTTCAAATATTTTCTTTTTCAAAGACGTGTTTTCTTGAAAAGCAATTTCTTTTTGTTTTTTCACACAAAACAATTTGATTTTTCAAAGACATATTCCCTTCACATAAATCATTCAATTTAGACATTAAGGAAAAATTCTCATTTTTTAAAACTTCATTTTCTTTTTCTATGCATGCAATCTTAGTTCTAAATGAATCTTTTTCCTTTAGCATGCAATCAAATTTCTTTTTCAAATTTTATTATCTTTCTTAATCATGTCATATTTTTCAAGAAGGAGTTGACAAAAGTGCTAAGCTCATCATATGACATGTGATTATCTTCATCTACCTCGGATTCGGTAGTTACCTCAAGGGGGTTATCCCCTTGGACCATATAGCACAAGTTGGAGGTGTTGCTTCTGACGTCCGAATCGCTCTCCGCATAATATAGATCCTTTTAGCCGAGGGAGGTGATGATGTTCCATTCTACAAAAGCCGAATCAATATTAGAAACCCTAGATAAATAATCATCATTTAGGGTTGACTTTAAAGCATGAAGGGCTTTTGTATTAGCCTCATTATTCTTACTATTAACATATGAATCTTTAGTGGTAGCAAGATAAACATGAATGCCTAGGGCTTTGAGGTACATAGACATCTTAACCTTCCAACTTGGATGTTAAGAATGTCAAAAGTGGGTGGTGACATGAAGTCCATGGTGTGTGTACAAATATTGTGATTAGCCTAAAAAAGTGGATCTTTAACTCTAGGTTGTAAGACCCAAATTCAGAGCACTTGGCTCTGATACCAATTGTAAGTTCACCTAGAGGGGGGAGAATAGGTGATGGCTAATCTAATGGCCACTAAATGCCAAATAATGCGGAATTAAAAACTATTATGACCTAAACAAACTATTTAAACTAAACACCACGTATAACACAAGAGTGTAGCCGAATTTCCCGTGAAGGGCTCTGAACTAACTTCTCTAGATTCCCCTAGATAAGGGTTGAGGTGCCGCGTTGGCTCTCTTGGTAAATACAAGTGTTAGCAAACAAACCCAAGCATGTATATCAAATAAGCACACTATGAATATCAAGCATGTAAGGATAAGCACAATAAAAGCATGCAAGATAAACAAGAAGACAAAGAGAGAGAGTGAGCAATCGCAAACACAAGGGATTTGTTTCGAGGTTCGAGCACACTTGCTCTACATCCCCGCCTTCGACACACGAAGGATTTCCACTATAATCGATCCCACCGGATCACTCGTTGCCGCAACACCTACAACTCTCGGACTCCCTAGTCCGTACACACTGTAAGCCCCACAAGCTCGCCGTGGCCGCACCTCAAACCAAGAGTTCACACACGAACTCTAAACACCACGAACACACTTGTCCGCCTCCTCAAAAACAAGGAAAGATCTCTTGGTGATCTAAACACTTTGATCACCAATAAACACTCTCACTACAACACTCCCATAGAATGAATAATCAATGGATAGCTCAAGTGTTTGTGTGAGAAAACAAGGAAAGAGATGGTGGAGGAAAACTCAAAGAAAATCTCTTTTAACACTCTTGATAAACTCTCCTTTTGATTGGAAATATTTGCACTCAATTTTGTGGAGGAAAACCTCTGAAAAGAGTAGGAAAAATTGGCTCTAAAAGTCTCCAAAAATCTTAATCAAAACAGCCCCCAAATGCCCCATTTTATAGAGTCTGGAAACCTAGCCATTGGGGTCTGTCAGAACTGTCGGTCGACCGCCCGGTCGACCGGCCAATGGTCATAATTCAGACCGTTGTGCCATCGGTCGACCGAGGCCAGGATACAGAGAGCAAGTCTCTCTGTCCGGTCGACCGCTCGGTAGACCGGGGCCTTTCCAGAGAGCAGAGCTCTCTGGACGGTCGACTGGGTCGGTCGACCGGCCCTCCTGCCAGAACTGGCTGTGCACGTCAGTCGACCGGCTCGGTCAACCGGCTGAAGCCAGGACAGAACTGTAAAGGGATTTAAAACTTGGTCTTTTTGATTGAAATAAAATCCCATAAAATACTGAAAAATCTACAAAAATAGTTTTACCAATATAATTTGATAAACAAACATGCTTGCACAAAATCAAGGTATGTTATAAATGATTTGGACTATTTTTGTAATATGGAAAAATTGGCTCAAATGAAAAACAGTATTTTCCAAAACTTATTTTTCCAAATTTTGTTTTTCCAAACATCTCCAATACAAAAATAAGATATTTAAACAACTTTGAAAGCATAGGGTGTATGGATATGATCCACTACACAAACATGGTGAAATATCTATGTTTTTGACATTAAGCTTTAAACTTGGTTTTGGTTAAAACAGGTATATAAGAAATACCAAAAAACCAAACATGTATTTTCTAAAATTGAAAATCTTTTGTAAAAATAAAACTATCAAGAGTGTGCGTGTGTAATATATACTTGAGCAATCCACCAACTACTCTATCCTTTACATTTTATCTAAAATAAAATCTTCTAAAACAAACCTAGACACAAGTCTTCATCTTCATGAAGTCTTCACTTGAAGCCTTCTAGACTTGGTCCAAACATCGTGCTAGCTCCAAAACTTGACTTTAAATCCTTTGTTGAAGCTATGCACCTACTAAGATCTTGATCATGAATCTGTCACTAATTAAATACAAGATCATTAGTACTATAACTACATGAGTTAATCATCATCAAAACTAGAGTGATGGGCCTTCGGGCCAACAGAAACACCACATAAGTTTTTCTAAACATTTTAACCAATAATGTGTATGGATGAAATCTAAAATACATATAAACCATATAAACTTATTTTGATGAAATCTAATCATGAACATAAGAATGTATACTTTGAAGCTCAAAAACTAAAACAGTATTTTCTAAAGTCAAAATTATTCTTATGAAAACACATGTAAATCTTTTGTGTGTGTGTCAGAGCTTAAGCAATCCACAACTAATCTTTCCTTTACATTTTATCTAAAAATAAATTTTAACACTTACAAACATGACACAAGTCTTCATAAAAATCTTCTCTTGAAAATCTTCTTCTCCTACTTTACTTGGTCCAAATCTTGATCCAATGAGCTAGACTCCTCTTGAGTACTTGATGCGATCTTGATGCGCGAGCTCTTGAATCAACACGTGCTAGCTCCCAAACTTGACTTCAAATCTTTTGTTGGAGCTAAACACCTACTAAAATCTTGATCAAATATCTGAAACTATATAAAGACAAGATCATTAGTACTATAACTATATGAGTTAATCATCATCAAAACTAGAGCGATGGGCCTTTGGGCCAACAAAGATCGCATCTAGCACTCATATGGAGTCATGCTCTTTGGATCGTGTTAGGATTGAGTCGACTTGGAGAAAGAGTTCTACAAGAAGACTTCGGTTTGTGTTTAATTTGAGTTTGTATTTAGATCTTGTGTAAAGATAGATAGCGTTGATATGCTCAAGTTCACACACACAAGTTCAATATGTTTGGTTTTCAGTTTAACTGGTCTTGGATTTAAAATATACATATATATGATTTTCTTGAATAGATAGAATCAAAAAAAGTTTACATGGCTTAGTGTATATTGGATTTCATCTATATATATTTGTGCTTCACATATTAAAAAAAATCATTTTGATGTTCTATTTCATGTGTTTGGAGTTTTATATTTAAACAAACTTATTTTGGATTTTATGTCAAAAATATAGATATAATCATATACATGTGTATTGGATTTTATCCATATACAATATGCTTCAAAAGAGTTTCAATATCTTATTTTTGTATTTATACAAGTTTGGGAAAATTAGATTTTCATTTCAAAATCCATGTTTGGAAAATACGATTTTTTTTAAGGCCAAATATTTTATATCACAAAAATAGTTCAAATAGTTTGTAATATGTGTTGATTTTTGGTCACACATATTTGTTATTTAAATATCTTAGAAGAACTTATTTTTGAGAAATTTATAAGATTTTATGGGATTTTAATGGAGTTAAAATGTTTAAGTTTCAAGTTCTGAAATATCTGCCAGATCCCACTGGCGATCGACCGGACCAGTGGTCGGTCAACTGACGTGCACGAAACATGCACAAGGACCAGCCAAGTAGGTCGGTCGACCGCGCGGTCGATCAACTGAAAGTACCCCACTCTTGGGTACTGTCGGTCGATTAGGTGGTGGACCGGAGGCACAGCGGTCAGAAATATGACCATTGGGCCGGTCGACTGGCAGGTCGACCGAAAGGACAAATCTGCCATTTCAAGCTGTCAATGGCTATATTTCTTGAGAGGCTATAAATAAGCCATCTATTAGGATGTTTTCAACAAGAATTTAGAGAGCTATTTTCCCATCTTTACAAGAGTTTTGCAGCAAGTTTTTAGAAGAGTTTTTGTGCCAAAAAGATTTATTTTTATTTTATTTTCAAGCGTTGGAAAAATTAAAAAAAATAGAGTATTTGGGAAATTAGTTTTGATCTTCATTTCTATTTCATTCTAGTATCTTTTTCAAGTATTTTTTTGTGATTTTGATTTCCAGACACCTTGTTTTCTCACACTTAAGCTATCATCTCTATCATATCTATAGGATCTTATTTTTGTGAGAAATATGGTTTGTGGTCTATTGTGATTACCAAGTGTTGTTTGTGTTCTATTGGGATCACCAAGTTGTAATCTTTCTTTTGCTTTGGCTTTGTGCCTATCCCTCTAGTGTAGAGGTGGTTGTGTTTTGGGTTTGTGGTTATCCCTCTTGTGTAGAGGTGATTGACATTGAGGTTTGGCTTTGTGCCTTGTCCCTCTTGTGTAGAGGTGATTGTTGTTTTGACTTTGTGCCTTGCCTCTTGTGTAGAGGTGGTTGTATTGCAGAGAGGAGTTGTGTACTCCTATCTTTGTAATTGCAAATTCCTCAGTGGAGGTTGCCTTTATGGGAGGTCCTGTGTGGACATAGTTGTTTGGTGGGGAAATTGCGGGATCGAGGAGTAAATTCTTTATTTGATTGTAAAGAAAATTACAGCGGATCAATAATCCTTTCACAAGAGAGGGGAGATATTCAAGCTCAAACCTCCCCTTTGTTTAATATTGGGTTCTTGACGTGGCGATGGAAAGTGAATTTTGTTTTTCGTTGACCGGGTGAACGTCAGGACTTCTTGGGAATCCTTTCTTTGGATAGTGGATGAAGTAACACAGCTCCTGTCCACCAAGAATCTCAAAGAGATTATAGGCAAAAACAAACTTGTACGCAGCAAGTTGTTAAAAGAGTTAAACTCTCTCTTTCTTTTCAGCTAGAGGTCTTGGTGCTTCTACGGCTTACAATCGAAGTTCTTTTTTTACCAAAAATTTTTTGACCCCTCTTCCATAGCAAACTAGGCTATTTATAGAGGTTTCAGGGGAAAACGTGTCCCCTAAAAATACTCCATAATGGGGGTTAACTCTTTCATTACGTGGGCAGTAATTGACCCAGTAATGATGGCAGTTATAACTGAGACGCGGGCTTTGGGTTCCGCGTTATGCCATTGAGGTGATGCTTGAGAAACGCGAGCTTCTAATTCTGCGTCAAGCTTCACGTGAGACGCGTGCCTTAGACTCTACGGCTTGGTACTACAATAAATCTAAGACGCGGGGTTTAACCCTCGCGTCTTGGTCTTTGCAGTGATGTTGAGACGCGGGTTTCAACCCCCGCGTCTTGGTGCTTGCAGTGAAGTTGAGACGCGGGTTTCAATCCTCGCGTCTTGGTGCAACGCTGATGGCGATGATTAGCCTTGCGTTTAGAGTTTGAATTCTGCTTTTTGACGACTTGTCTTCAGTGATTTTTAGACAGCCTACAGAACCCCCTCCAAAGTTTTCGATATTTCACGGTTGACTGGGACGAATTTTTAAAATACTTTAGACTCTGGTTGAATTCATACTTCTCATAATTGGATTGACAATCATTTGAGATACTCTGAGCTTGATCTTGTCTGAAGTATGGTCTTTGTGAGCGTACTGTAAAACCGTTTGAAGCCACCAGAAATGATAATGATGAGTGTCTAGATACGCAGTCCCGACCTCCTTAGTGCTCTGAGCTGGTTGTTGGTGTACTGTTGAACCAGGGAAAACAGTCGTCTGATTATGCCATGTACTGTTGAACTGATTTGCAGAAGCATAAACTGTATGCAAGTCTTATAGACGCAGGGGTCATGTTGCTTTAGAAACGCAGTCCTCACTCGGAGTGGGGACGCATCTATTAATTTGCTGAAGAAACGCGACCTCTGGAGGGACGCGATCTTTGAAGTGAAGATGCAGCTCTCACTCTGTTGACTAGGCGCGGCTTTGGTCTTGCTGAAGAGGCACAACCTTTGGAGGGATGCTGTTTTTGTTAAACGCGAGTCCGCGTTTTGGACGCGTTGCCACATGTCTGGCGGAGTTGAGGGGACATCTTTCCTTAAACACGTGAAATTCGCGTCGCATTTAAGACCCAAGCCACACGTCGGGTGGGATTAGGCCTCGAGTCATGCGCCGCGTATCTCTGCATGTCACTGTGCCTATAAAAGACAACAGTCTTTTAAGAGTCATCATTAGACTCTTCTTCTTCTTCGCTGAGCATTATATCTAGAGCTAAGAAAAGCTTGAAGTTTTTTCCATTTTCACCATCTTCAACACCGATCTCACGGTCGAAATGGCACCGAAGACCAAGTCTGTTTCCTCATCCTCGGGCGCTGTCGCTCTGGAGATTCAAATGGGTGGTCCTTTGATTGTACTCTAAAATTGCATTTTTATCATCACTTTTACACATATATTATTGATCATTCCTTTATTAATTAATGCTATTAACCCTTTTTTTTTTATTATGGTGTGTAGTTACTTAATGAGAGGATAAAGATACAAGAAGCTTCATTTTATCCCTAATCCTATTCAAAGTTGGATTAAATTGAATTCAAAGGAGGAAAGGATTAATATTCATCTCCTATTCAAGTTCAAATTCAGGAGATAAAGTCCTAGAAGATGAAGGGGATAAAGCTAATCCTAAAAGGGAAAAGGAGGATAATTCAAATTAAATGGAGTTCAAAATCAATTCAGGTTCGGATTCTGACTGTACACCTTTTAGTAATCGGATCATAACTTTTGCTACAGATCTTCAAATCTGATGATTTAAGATGCTACAGAAAGAAGATTGGAAGGACTACAATTATTATGTATATTACTCTGTATAATTCAGCCATCTGTTAAGTCATATTCAGCAAACAACACACCAACTTGCTGCAGGACTGAATTCCTTATTGAATTAGGAAACCTTCTAATTTGTATCCTAGTGCGATTAGCTTTGAGGCCTATTTAAAGAGCAAAAATCTCTCATTATGAGGCATCTCCACATCAGAGATCATAACTTAGGATTTTTCTTTTAGTCTCTTTTCCAAATTTCTTTTGTATTTTAGTTCTATTTGTGAGAAGGAGAAGCCATTGTAATTTGAGGTGACAGATCAATACAAGGTGCTTTCTTTCTTTTCATATCTCTTTTGTTATTTACTTTATTTTTGCATTTTCTTATTTTTTATTTCTTACTTTCTTTTGCTTGTCATGTTTACCATGAGTAGCTAGATTTTTCTCATGGCTTGCTAAGACGTCACCACCATCACATCTAATGTCTAGTAGATAAAACGGATTAGATCATATGCATGCCTATCTAATTTTATTCTTGAAGACTCATTAGGATAAGCAACTAGTTTAAACACTTTTTTATTGTTCTTCTTAATCTATACTTGATAAATATCTTGATATTTTAATGTTCAACTTTAATAAGTGTTAGGTTAAAGATTTACTTGTACTTTCTAAAGATCTTTCTTACTTTATACTTGACCGACAATCTTCATATTGTAATGTTACATCTTGGTTAGTGCTATTTCAACCCGTATCCTAGTTTTCCTCCTATGTATCTTACTTGATTTTGTGGTAGAATATCATGTTTAGGATTTAAAGTGAAGTAATTATCTATCTAGCATTAGCATGTATGGTGGTTGATTATTAGTAAGCTGTGAACCTTTCTTTTGGTTTGTTTCTTTATCCACATACAATCCATCCTCTCTTTTTCACATTCTTTAAACAGAGAAAATAAAAAAGAAGACAATATTACCAAAAGCTTCCATCGCATCTCTCCCTGAGGTTCGACCCGTTTAGCTCTTACTACAGCGGTTAAATTGTAAAAATTCAGAGTAAAACAATCACATAAACTTTTCATATTCCCTGTACTCTGTTTTGTACAATCAAAAATTTTGACGCCATTGCAGGGGAGGGAACGGTATATATTGTTTTCTAACTTAGGTTAGATTTTTTTTTTACTTATTTGCTTCTCTTTATTTTAACAATTCTTATGTGATATGGCTTATTACAACAATTTTTTCAATTTTAATAGTAATCCATATTACACCTCGACCTCTTTTGAATCGGATATTACCAGCCCGACATATCATAATTTTAACCAACCAAGCATGCCTAGTTGGTCTTATCCGAATCAACATATGCCCCAACCTCAATTTCATGAAACGAATTGGAATAATCATATCTACTCTTCACCGAGTCAATGGGGATGCAACACCCTGAGCCATATTGTCAACCACCTTTCCAACCATCATCTTCATATACTTCTGTAACGCCCCGATCCGGCGGGTACGGAGACGTTACTGCAACGTATATACGCAGGTCAGAAATACCCTCACGTATATACGCTAAGCATCAGTACAGGCAAGAATCAGAGTACGGAAGCAAGTGGTGCATTATACATTCCAACATATGAGTACAATTACAAGTTATCACCAGAGGTGATCCAATATTACATGAATATTACATCACTGATATGCAATTGCGAGATTACAAAGGATGTATAAGTATGAACAGTACAAAAGGCACTCACGAGTTTACAAAAGGAAAACTCGAGAGGCACACAGGGGGCCTGGAAGGATAGAGCTTCAGATGGTCTGCTGGGGGTCCATGCTTCAGCTGCGCCACTCTGATCAGCAACAGGGAGAGTCCACACGCTCCAAGCTCCATGACCTGGACATGAGGATCCAGGGGAGTCAGATAGAACTCCCCAGGCGAGTGGTGATACGAATGCCAAGTGGCGAGCATAGGTAAGCATGCAGGAGCAAGTAGATATAAAACAAGTGATATCAAGCAGGAACTACTCATGGTATGATAAGATAAGAGAAGGTAAAGAGATGAGAAATAAGGTAGATAGGGCAACACCAGATATCTCCTAAACTAACATAAAACCGATAAAACCGATAAAACCGAATAAACCGATTACGAGCAAAACCGATTGTACAAGCTTAGTCACGGCCCCATGAGACTAGTACCTCGAAGGAATAATCCAAACAAGGAAACCCTCATCTATATACCTTTATCCCATGTCACCATAATCCAAGCACATACAACCCGAGTTACAAAACAGCACAGCAAATTGTATATTAGCATCTTATTATAATTGGAGCCGTCTAAGTTCCAGACTTCAGTATGTGTCCCATTCCACATACTTCCACTCACAACTTATATAGCAAGTTATTTGGAAACTGATAAAGTGCGATGAATCATATTTCGGATGGGCCCCGTACATGCCCGGGACAACGGTTCAGGAGTATCCGGTGCTGAGCCGGAACATACCGCTAGGTACCGGGACTTATTCACGCCCGAACAGGAATAGAGTATCGCAGATCCCATAGAAATAGGCCTAGGGCGTGTGCATACCCGGCAGGAATAAACAGGAGTAGGGGTGCCAGCACACCCCACGGAATCCCTGGTGGCCGCCAGGTGATCCCTCAAGTATGTGGCCACGCGCGGCTCGATAAGACCACCATAAACATGATTAATCAGGGCCCATCAGTTTCCCCAAACCGGGTGCAAGTTGTCTTATTAGAATTTAATATGTGATTATTAATTTACGGGAATAGCAGGTACAAGACATGATCAGGAGTTCAGGAGTACATGAGTACTGTAAAGTCAGGTCACTGTATATATAATACAGGATAATAAGTACAAGATTCAGGTCACTGCATGTAATGCAGGATAACAAGTATAATATTCCCGTAAATGAGATAATCACAGGTCAAGGACATCAAGCCGGGTGTCAAGGGATAGCATGACAAGATGGTGATATTAGACAGGTAACCAGTCATGTCAAGAGATTGATATTAGTCCGGTGGCAAGTCATGTCATAACAAGGGGTCTTGCCAAGTAGTAGCATGTCTGGTGATAACATATCATTTGTCAGGTGGTACAAACAGGTGTTAAATAGTAGCACTTAAAAGACAGGTATGAAGTAATGGCATGGCATGCCAAGTGTTAACATATCAGGTAAATACATGGCATGTGATAGAATAGTAGCTGAGCACGATCAAGCGGAGCTGAGCAAGCTGGAGTGTACAGACAGCAAACAGTATTTAACACTGGAGCGTCTGGCAAGGTTACCGGGACAACTCGGCTTAAGGTGCGAGTAGGAAATCCGGCAGCATCTTGCCTAAACGAATCTAGTGATAAAGCGCTGAACGCTGATCATGATAACCAGGCGGAGCTGAGAGACCTGACGGTCCCAATCACTTCCCTTTCGAGATAGTGAGTGACCGGAGGCTGAAGGGGCCAGAAGCCAAGTACACAGGGACTCAACCCAATACAAAATACATTTAAACATGGAATAAAATACATATCGACCCGACAAAGCGGGGAAACCCAAATGGAGGCGAGAGCGAGCACACTCGCCTAAAATTTCAAGCAACACCGGGAAATCCCAAGTTCCAAAATTTAAGTAACCAACGCGATTATATATTAAAAGAGGAGGAGAAGGATGAATCAGTAAAGTGAGGATGAAGACGCGGGGTTGCAGATGCGGGAAAGTGGGCAGACGCGGGAAAGTGGGCAGACGCGGAAAAGTGGGCAGACGCGTTAGCAATCAAACAGAGAGGAAGGGAAGGTGATTTCGGGGTGGTGGTGTTTAGTGTTTGTCATTGTGATTGTCACCGGAAAGATTACCGGAATAATCGTGAACGATTACCGAAATAATCACCGGAGCCGGAATGATCACCGGAATAATCGTGAACGATTACCGGAATGATCACCGGAGATATTTCCGACGAAGAGGAGCTCGGCCCCAATCCAAAGGAGGTGGCCGACCCTTGAGAAGGTGAGGGGGTGGTGGTTTTGTGGAGAGGTTTTAATGGTGGTGGTATATTTTGGAGAAGGTAAAGGAGAAGGTGGAGACTTTAGTGGAGTTGTTGAAGTGTGGTGGTCTAAATGGAGATGGAGGAGGAAGAAGATGAAGGTAGAGAGTTGGAGAAGTTGTGGTGGAGATGAAGGAGGAGTTGGTGGTGGGAAAGGTGGTGAAGTGGGTTCCTTGGTGTTTTATGGTGAAAAAAGGAAGAAGAAGATGATATGGAGGTGTTGTTGTTGTTGGAAATGGAGGAGGAGATGAAGGAGAGAATGATGGTGGAATTTGTGGTGAAAATGAAGGAAAAATGGTGGAGAAATGGGTGGCCAAAGGGAGCATGGGGCTGTTTTCCTTGCTCTCTGTTGGTGGCTGCAGGAAACAAGGAAGAAGAAGAGAAAAAGTGAAGAGAGAGAAGGAAGTGGGGTGATTATATAATGGGGAAAATAATAATATAATAAGGCCATCCAATCAAAAGAGGCTACACAATGGGACTTGCGTCCATGAAATGAATCCTGCGTCCTCATGAAATAAATCCGCGTCTGGGCAAAAAAAGCCAGACGCGGGGATTATCTCAGCGTCCAGGGAAGGTGCAAAAGCTGCGTTTTAACAAAAGGACAAAAGTCATAATGACTTGATTGGAATTGATTAGCAGTGCATTAAATGCAGCATGGAGAGGATCTCTGCATTAAATGCAGAATCCTAGGTTGGTGAAACTCGCGTCTAGCGAGGAGAGAGAAAAGTGGGAATATATCTGGATACTACTCCGGTATCTGGGAAAACACCGAAAACTCCGGAAAAGTCCAAAAAAGGGAATAGCTTGGATAGCTTCCCAAAAATTCTCAAAAATAATAATATTATAAAAAAATTTTTGGTGAAATCGGTTTTCAGAAATTCAATCTCATTTTCAAGATAAAAATCATAAGGTCAACCGTCAATATTGGTCTACACCGGGTTGGCCGGATTTTGATAAAATCAGAAAATTCTCAGAAAAAGTATTTAGATAGAAAATATAATTTTAAGAAGTTATGGGAAAGTCGTTTCCAGAAATTCAACTCCGTTTGTAAATTAAAAATCCGGGAATCGGTCAGCGGCACTGGTCGACACCGGTTTTGAAGATTTTCAATTTAATTCCGAAAAATTCCAGAAAATCATAAAAAATCTAAAATATTGGAAAATGATGTTTAAAACTGAAATCGGTCAAATCAGAATAGCGAAAAGACCAAATAGAGCAATTTACTAGGATCGGGCTCCCGGTCCAGACTAGGGCTGACCCCGAGTTCACGAATCCGAATCCAAGGTAAAACTCTCATATAAATAATTCATAAAGCAAAACAAATACAGGACGTAAATCGAAAAATACGATCGAAAACTCTGAATACGCAACTAAGTACGTATTCCGGGAGCGGGGTGTTACAACTTCTTTTTCCACACCACCAATAGAAGAACCTACCTACTTGGAAAAGAGTATAGAATCCATGATTCAGTCCTCAAATGATCCATTCGATAGGTTAGAAGAAAAAATTGAACACTTGCAAAGTTTAATGAATGAGCAAATTTCTAGACTTTCAAATATCCTTGAACTAACTAACCAAATTGACGAGACCAACGAATCATGGTGTCTTGAAGACCTTGATCAAGATTCAATTTCATCGCACCAACGTGAACTTGATCAATTCCAACCCTTGGACAAATTGGTAAGTTTTAACTTCAATGAGATTGAACTTGATTGTGAATACGAACCCGATCCTCAACTCTGTGATTTAATTTCAACTTTGAATCTAGGTTGACTCCGGTGTCTTTACCCAAGTTGGAGCCAATTTCCGAGCCAACATTAATTCCAGTACCCGTATATTATGAAATTGGATCACCTATTTTGGATAGTCACGTTCGTTTCATGGATCATAAATACGAGCTTAAATTCTTTAATTTGGAGACCACTTTTGAACCAAACCCGACTCTGGAAGCTAAATTTAATTTTCCTGAGCCGGTATTAGTTCCTAATCCTATAATTTTAAAGCCCAAATAAATCACTTCATCAAGTCAAATTCTACTGTTGGACCAAGGTGTAGACAATGCTGACCCTGAGATGGTATTTCAAGATTGGTCATACAACCAAAATAGTTTCATTGTTAGGGTCGTGCATGATCCTATTCATTTGGGGGATAATAACAATGTGTATAAGAAAGAGGTCATAAAAGGTAGGTTCCTTGATGATCCACAATATTTAAATTGGGTAGTAATACTTGGCCCAATCCGGCCACCACCGGAACCACCACCTTGAGGTCATATTTTGCCTTCCCTTTCTTCTTTTTCATGCATACATGCATTCATTCATACATTGAGGACAATGCATGAGATAAGTGTGGGGAGGGTTTACTAACATACTAACATAGGTAGATACTAACATTTTTTTTTTTAAAAAAAAATCTTTTTGAAAAAGAAAACAATATTTTGATTTATTTCTGTAAGTAATTAAGTTAATTTTAAGGAATAGGAAAATCATAATTAGGATTTCTTAACACTTGGTCAAAATAAGAGTATTTGTTTTATTTTTAAGTTTAGGAAGAAAAATTGAAAAAGTAATTTAGTCTTGATATCTTTACCTTGATGAAATATGCATGCTTTAAACACTTACACACTTGGATTCAAAACAAAGACTCTTGTATCTTATAAAAAAATATATAAAATAAACAAATCTAATTATTGATTAGCTAGGTACTTTGGCCTAAGAAAGCCTTGTACTTACGCGAAAGGTAATTAGGTAAGTTTAAAAAAATATATATAAAATATATTATATGTATTAACACATCTAACAATAGTTAGGTATTAGGGCCTCAAGAAGCCTTATTACTTACACAAAAGAAAATTAGATGAGTTATACATATTTAAAAAAAAAGAAAAAAAAGAAAAAAGAAAAGAAGTGCTTAAAGGGCAACGAAGTGGTAATACTTCGAACTTCTGCAAAAAATAAAAAAATAAAAATTTATATACAAGTTATAAGAGTTGAAGTTTAAAAATCCCAAGTAAAAATTTCGCTTTCACTTCGCTTTCACAAAGGTGCATATGACTTGGGGTAAAATAAAAGACTAAGTGAGAAATTCAGTTTTAATCCTAACCTAAATTAATGATAAATATTTGCATCGAGACTAAGTATAGGAATGAATAATTTGGTAATCCTAAGACTTATAGATTACTTGATTTCCTCAAAGATACTTTAAATATTGTTCTCTTTCAAAATTGAATTTCAAAAATACTAACATTTTGTTTTTTTTTCTTTATGAATTTTGTGGGTGTAATTCACTGAAACCCTCACGAGAAAACACTCGTCCTCTAGGGTAGCCTAGAGGTTTAACGGCTTGTTGCACGTGCTAAGTGCAATCGTCATTCCTACGAAAGTGAGTTAGTTTAGATTAAATTAATTTCTAACATTTGGTTTTGCTCGAGGACGATCAAAAGATAAGTGTGGGGGTGTGATTGTACTCCAAAATTGCATTTTTATCATCACTTTTACACATATATCCTTGATCATTCCTTTATTAATTAAGGTTATTAACCCTTTTTTTTTATTATGGTGTGTAGTTACTTAAATGAGAGGATAAAGATACAAGAAGCTTCATTTTATCCCTAATCCTATTCAAAGTTGGATTAAATTGAATTCAAAGGAGGAAAGGATTAATATTCATCTCCTATTCAAGTTCAAATTCAGGAGATAAAGTCCTAAAAGATGAAGGGGATAAAGCTAATCCTAAAAGGGAAAAGGAGGATAATTCAAATTAAATGGAGTTCAAAATCAATTCAGGTTCGGATTCTGGCTGTACACCTTTTAGTAATCGGATCATAACTTTTGCTACAGATTTTCAATCTGATGATTTAAGATGCTACAGAAAGAAGATTGGAAGGACTACAATTATTATTTTTATTACTCTGTCTAATTCAGCCATCTGATAAGTCATATTTAGCAAACAACACACCAACTTGCTGCAGGACTGAATTCCTTATTGAATTAGGAAACCTTCTAATTTGTATCCTAGTGCGATTAGCTTTGAGGCCTATTTAAAGAGCAAAAATCTCTCATTATGAGGCATCTCCACATCAGAGATCATAACTTAGGATTTTTCTTTTAGTCTCTTTTCCAAATTTCTTTGTATTTTAGTTCTATTTGTGAGAAGGAGAAGCCATTGTAATTTGAGGTGACAGATCAATACAAGGTGTTTTCTTTCTTTTCATATCTCTTTTGTTATTTACTTTATTTTGCATTTTCTTATTTTTTATTTCTTACTTTCTTTTGCTTGTCATGTTTACCATGAGTAGCTAGATTTTTCTCATGGCTTGCTAAGACGTCACCACCATCACATCTAATGTCTAGTAGATAAAACGGATTAGATCATATGCATGCCTATCTAATTTTATTCTTGAAGACTCATTAGGATAAGCAACTAGTTTAAACACTTTTTTATTGTTCTTCTTAATCTATACTTGATAAATATCTTGATATTTTAATGTTCAACTTTAATAAGTGTTAGGGTTAAAGATTTGCTTGTACTTTCTAAAGATCTTTCTTACTTTATACTTGACCGACAATCTTCATATTGTAATGTTACATCTTGGTTAGTGCTATTTCAACCCGTATCCTAGTTTTCCTCCTATGTATCTTACTTGATTTTGTGGTAGAATATCATGATTAGGATTTAAAGTGAAGTAATTATCTATCTAGCATTAGCATGTATGGTGGTCGATTATTAGTAAGCTGTGAACCTTTCTTTTGGTTTGTTTCTTTATCCACATACAATCCATCCTCTCTTTTTCACGTTCTTTAAACAGAGAAAATAAAAAGAAGACAATATTACCGAAAAGCTTCCATCGCATCTCTCCCTGAGGTTCGACCCGTTTAGCTCTTGCTACAGCGGTTAAATTTTAAAAATTCAGAGTAAAACAATCACATAAACTTTTCATATTCCCTGTACTCTGTTTTGTACAATCATCCTTCCACGCAGGAGGCCCCATTTCAGGTAGTAAAAACCATCTAATCTGATTTCTGTCATTGAAGAGGCTTACAGAGTTCTTTTAACTCTTAAGTCTCTTTTGAATGTGAACCACCAACGCGAGACTCATGCCCGTGTTTGATTTTCAGACGCGGCTCTTGAATTGGTAGGCAAGACGCGGGTTTGATGACCTCTGCGTCTTTGCTTCATCAACATAAGTCCGTATCTGTTTGTTAAACTCGGGGCTCGTTGAGCCTGACGTTTTGGATTCAATACTCAGTATATTTCTAAGTGTGGGGGTTCAGACGCTGACTTCAGGATGCAGCAGAGACGCGGTTATGGGCTCCTCAGGACTAACGCGTGGGTCTCAGCTGCTTGATGGGGACGCGGCTCTGACTCAATAAAGACGCAGCTCAGGTCCCTTGGGAGGGCGCAAACTTTGAAGCACGAGTCTGAATAGTCATGGAGGGTGGTCCCAGCTTACTGAGGAGACGCGACTCTGAACCATTCCAGGAGACTAATTGGAGTCATTTATGCATCATTTTCTACCACCATGCTATGCTTTATCTGAATAAATATTTGATTTTTACTGCTTTTTTTTCTCTTTTTTCAGGTCCAATGTTTAATGGAGAAAGAGGCCCAACAATTGTGATTTTTGAGGAATTAAAGAAACATTTAGAAGCCCACAAGAGAAAAGCCCAAGTCTGAAAAGGTCCAAAATGTATCTCAGTTTCTACAAGATCCAACTGGAGATACGAGATGCAATAGAAAGGAATAAAAATCCGCTAGCGCAGCGGCTAAGAAACGGTCACAGAAACGCGGCTTATGCCGCGGACCCGCGGCAATCTTTAGGCCGTTACTTCAGCGTTTGATCCGGAGACTGAAGTGGGATGGCCTCCTCTCATGAAGACTATAAATAGACCCCTAGGGCCTCTGTAATCGGGGAGGAGAAAAGAGCATTGTTTATAAGAAAATTGTTAGGGTTTCTCTAGGTTTTCTTTTAGTCTCTTATGTAATTTTCTTTTTCTCCTTCTAGAATCCAAAAAAAGAGAGTGAGAGTGAGCAATCTTTGTAATTGGAGATGGTGACAACGCAATACAAGGATCGAGCTTTAAATCTTCATCTTCTCTTGTTCTAGTGCATTATTTTTCTTTGCTTTTACTTTCTTCTATTTCACTTCTACAATGAACTGTTTCTTGTTCTTTATTTCCATGTATAGCTAATTTATTAACATGACTAACTAACTTTTAATTTTACTAACTACTAACTCTTGGGTGATTGCTAACTTATATGATTCATTGGATACTTTCTTCTTTTAAGTCTTGCAATCTACAAGTCTATTTTGCAAGATGAGTTGCTTTTTATTCTTTGTAAATGCTATGTTCTCCCTCCATATGACTCATATGAGCCTCACTTAGAGCATTGTCTTTAGAACAAGTGCCTTGATGGAACATGAAGATGGAGCACTTCACTATGCCAATGACTACATTACAAGTTCTTATTTCATGCTCGCTTTATTATAGCTTTGATGGACTAATGAATCTTGTATGTTTCTTAGCATCGTTAAAAGTGACTATCCTTGTTCCACTAATGAAAATCTATTTAGGGAGCCAATGATTCAAGGAGGCAACTAGCCTAGATGATAACACCTTCGACATGGGGCAACACAAGGACTTGTAAAGCAAGACATATCATTGCCGATGAATCAATATGAGACATGTATCACCCAACGAGAGTAGTAAGTTAGTAAACTAGAATGTTAGTTAGTCATGGCTTCTCTTTATATCATTCTTAAAAATCTCTCTTCTGAAAACTTCTTCTTTTCAAATATCTCCGTTTTCCTTCCATCTTTATTCTCGTTTCTTCTTTTCTTTTACAAAACACCCAAAGATTTTTCACTCACCTTCTATATCGTTTCATTTTCCATTTCTTAAAATAAAGAAGAACCTTCGTTTTTCTTCAAAAAGATTTCAATATAAACCTTGAATGCTTCTATCGCTAACCCTCCCTGCGGATACGACTCATCCTAGCTTATGCTACGAACGGTGATTCGGAAGGAGCAAAGTAAACCTGCATAACATTCGAAGTTCTTGATCTTCGGTAAACGACAACCAATGGTTTACACTAAACCTCTTTTCAATACAATTAATCCTTCCGAACAAATTTTGGCGCCGTTGCGGGGAGGGTAACGGTTTTTTATTGAATTTTTGGAACTGAAACAAATTTTTCTTCTCTGTTGCAGGTTACATGTCAGAGAAAGCAGGAAAGAAGATTGCAGTAACATATAAGTGATCTTGGGCCTCTGTTCTAGAAAGCAGAGACCAAGCACCCTCTGGATTGCCGCGTTTCCTCGGCTCTGGTCGCGGATCCGCGGCAAAAAGGAGTTCACTACTGACTGAATTTTTGCAGGGCTGCTTGCTTTGCAAAATTAGAGTTTTCTGCGAACTTTATTTCTTGTATGCCATCACCAGGAGCCTGCTAATAAACCAACAGTAAAACACTTGTTGAAAAGTTCAAAAATTGATTAGACGCTTGCATTTTAGGCGCGTGTCTTTTCAATTCATTTACTTTACTGTTGAGAGTGCTAGAGCAAGGTACGTACGCATTGCATTCAGAATAGGACTCATTTCTTGGTTGATTTATATCGCTTTGAGTGAATCTTGTTTATCTTGTACACTTGCACAAATTAATTTTAAGTGCAACACCCAATAACAAGATAAGGTGGGGATTTAATCACCCTTCCTTAACCCAAAAATCAGATTCCAAGCACTCACAATCCCAAGCTTATTAATAAAATTTGATAGACGTTGGCCCCTAGGGACATCCGAACTCGTTAAGAGATCAGTTGAGGTTGGAAATTTTTTTTGATTCACACTCCAGTCAAATCAGTGACTAAGGTTGGAGACTGAGGGGTGAAACCCCGAAGGCTGGTGGTTTGGCTTAATTAGGCCCGTCGCTTCTGCGCGGATACCTCCCACCAATCTTGCCCCCACCTGGCTGATTAGCTGTGGTCTGACTCGAGCAATAACCTTCTTCGGTTCATCGAACAGTTAGGAGTCGTCTAGGTCCAGGAATCCTAGATAGCTGGTGATTGTTTTTTTTCCTTTTTCTTGTTTGTTATTTTTCGTTTTCGCTTGATTGCTTGGTGAACATTGTCTGTGATTGTGCATGCAAGAGTGGTATCGGGACCCAATTTCAGCAAGACTTGTTAGGACTTCTACACTTGCACAAACACCACTTCCTAACACAATTCCAATCATCGCTAACAATACTTCTCTCCAAGACAAGTTCTACCCCATTCGCACTTCACTTCCTTCATGCATTCTTTTACCCGAAGCAACTGGGAACAATTTTGAGCTTAAACCACAATTCATAAATACACTCCCAAGATTTCATGGCCTAGAATCCGAGGACGCATATTTCTTCATTCGTGAGTTTGAAGAAGTGTGCTTGATGATGAGAATTCCCCAACTAGGGGAAGATGCTGTTAGATTAAGGTTCATTCCCTTCGCGCTTAAGGACATAGCCAAGAAGTGGCTATACAACCTGCCTGCCAGTTCTATCTCGACATGGGATGAATTTGTCAAAGTCTTTCTTAAGAAATTCTATCCCATTCAAAAAACAGCCCTCATCAGAAAAAATATAATGCAGTTCAAGCAGGAATCAAGTGAACCATTCTGGAAGTATTTTGAACGGTTTAAAGATTTACTAGCCCAATGTCCTCATCACGGCATAGAGAAGTGGTGACAGTGCCAAATTCTCTATGACAGACTAGATTATCAAACTAAGACCCTCCTCGAGACTATGTGTCAAGCGAAATTTTTAAAGAAAGATGAGAACTAGGATTGGGATCGTTTTGAAGCTTTAGCAGAAAAAACCATTCAGTGGGAATCTTGCCCTGAGAAAACTAATCCCACCACTTTCAGAGCTGGTATGCATTCGATTGAATCCTCTATAGTTGCCGAGGTAAAGATAATTCAATTGATGAAAAGGCTAGAACTGCTCGAGGCTAGGGAACCAAATTCTGTGAATCAGGTCAACCCATCACCTGTGATCAACTCGGGTTGTCCTACTGCCATGCTCTTAATCACCTGTTTGAGGAGTGTCCCGTCTACCAAGCCCAAATGTACCATGAGAATATGAATGCAGCATACACCAGACCTAATTACAATTTATACTCCAAAACATACAATCCGGGATGGAGGAACCATCCAAACTTTTCTTGGAGTCAGTCTGGTCATGAGCAACCAAGACCATCATTTTCACACCAATACCCTGCTCAGTCTCATCAACCTAGTTTCCAACAGAGTCCACCAAATTTTCAAACAAGCTTCCAACACAACTTTTAGCCCGCATATCAACAATAACAAACACAAAATCATCCTGATAAAAAAATGTCAGATTTGGAAAGAATGATTGAAACCTTATCTAAGACCCAGGTCTCAATGATGAACACCCACAACCAGGCCATCAATAGGTTGGAGGTTCAGATAGGTCAACTGGCTAGCTCATTGAATGAAAGACAAAAAGAAACATTGCCAAGCCAGCCAGTGCCCAATAAGAACCCGTTCCCTATTCATGAAGTGAAGACATAGGTCCCAGTCAGTGTAATACTGCTCATATTTGAGATCTGGAAAGCAGATAGACAATCAGGTTTCTAGTCATCTTGTTCCAAATAAATCAGTGTCAACATCTCCTGTTCCAGTACCACCGACTAAAATGATCCATCTTCAAGTTCACAACCTTCAACCTCCAAATCAAATAAAGATAAGGCAGATGAGCAACCATACAAGCCTATTGTACTATTCCCTAATAGGCTAGCAAACCAAAAGACTAATGCTCAAATGGAGAAAATTAGAGAAATGTTCAGTCAGGTCCAGATCAATGTACCCCTTCTTGATGCCATACAACAAGTTCCCTCCTATGCCAAATTCTTGAAAGATATGTGCACTAGGAAAAGGAAAACTAATGTCCCAAAGAAGGTCTTCCTTGTTTCTAATATAATGACTAACTAACTGGGCCAATTCCCATGAAATATAAAGACCCAGGGAGTCCAACTATTTCTTGTATTATAGGACAGACCACGATAAATAGGGCGTTACTGGATCTAGGTGCTAGCATTAATCTTCTTCCTTTCTCCGTGTATCAACAACTCGGGTTAGGTGACCTCCGTCCGACCAGGGTTACTATACAACTGGCTGATCGATCTGTAAAAATTCCAAGGGGGAGATTACAGATGTTCTCATTCGGGTCGGGAAATTCATTTACCCCATGGATTTCATTGTTCTAGAAACGCAATCTGTACATAATCCCAAAGCTCAGACACCTGTCATTCTAGGATGACCTTTCCTAGCCACTGCAAACACAATCATCAAATGTAAGAATGGATTAATGCGTCTAACCTTTGGAGATATGACAAAAGAGGTAAATGTTTTCCACCTAGGAAAACAACCTCGAGATTTGGAAAATGAGTTATTCGAAGTGAACCTGATCGAGGGATTAGCAAGTGAACATGAAATGGAGATTGAATACGAATCTGATAGAGAATTTTAGTTGGAGTCTGATGACTTCAACCTTGATCAAATAATTAAATCCACAGTCGAGTGGGCAATAGATGCAGCCCCTATCCTCCCCTTACACAAGGAACATCCATTGGTAGATCAAGTGCCCTCTTCTGAGCTTAAGGTTCTCCCTAGTCATCTCAAGTATCAGTACTTGGGTAAAAAGGAAGCATTTCTCGTGATAATTGCGTCCAATCTGACGGAACAACAGGAAGAGGATCTTCTTATAGTATTAAGGGAAAATCGAGAAGTCATCGGTTGGATCATGGCTGATATAAGGGAATCAGCCCATCCATTGTGCAACACCGGATTCATTTGACGGAAGATGCAAAACCTAAACGTGACCCACAACGTAGACTAAACCCAATCATGCAGGAGGCTATTAGAACTGAAATTTTGAAGCTATTAGACAATGCGATCCTGTATCCCATATCTAATAGCCAGTGGGTTAGTCCAGTCCACGCTGTGCCAAAGAAAGTCGGGGTTACTGTGGTAGAAAACGATAAGAACGAATTAGTACAAACTCGTCTTCCAACAAAGATTCGAGTCTGTATTGATTACCAAAAATTAAACGCTGCCACGTGTAAAGACCACTTTCCCCTTCCGTTCATCGATCAAATGCTCGAGAGACTAGCTGGACATGAGTATTACTGCTTCCTGGATGGATATTCAGGATACAATCAAATCCTATCGGTCCCGAGGATCAAGACAAGACTACCTTCACCTGCCCCTTTGGAACATTTGCATACCGAAGAATGCCCTTCGGCCTATGCAACGCTCCTGCAACGTTTCAACGTTGCATGCTTAGTCTTTTTTCCGACATGGTGGAGAAATTTTTGGAGATTTTCATGGATGATTTTTCCATTTATGGTGATTCCTTTGAACAATGCTTGCACCATCTTAAGTTAGTTTTACAACGATGCATGAAGAAAAACTTGACACTCAATTGGGAGAAGTGTCACTTTATGGTCAAGCCAGGATTATCTTAGGGCATGAAGTTTCACACAAAGGAATTGAGGTTGATAGATCGAAAGTGGACGTTATAACAAAGCTCCCTCAGCCGAAATGCTTAAAAGACATTAGATCTTTTTTAGGGCACGCTTGCTTCTATAGAAGATTTATTCAGGGTTTAGTAAAATTGCTAGACCTTTGACAAATCTCTTAGGAAAGATGTACCCTTAATTTTGATAAAGAATGTCTACAAGATTGGGAGGAGCTTAAACACAGACTTGTTTCGGCGACAATAATCTCAACGCCTGATTGGACTAGGCCCTTTGAAATCATGTGTGATGCCTCTGATTATGCCATAGGCGCTGTTCTCAGACAACGTACTAATAACAGGCAACACGTGATTTATTATGCTAGTAGGACGCTTAACGAGGCCCAACTAAATTACACGATAACTGAAAAGGAATTTTTAGCAGTTGTGTTTGCGTTGGAAAAATTTCGCCAATACCTACTAGGATCCAAGACAACGATTTTCACTGATCACTCCACCCTTAGATACTTAATGCAAAAGAAGGATGCAAAGGCCAGACTGATTCGATGGATACTTCTTTTGCAAGAGTTTGATTTGGAAATTAAAGACAAAAAGGGCGTTGAAAATGTGGTGGCAGATCACCTTTTTTGAATTCCTAATGCACCAATTGAGACTTTACCTACAATGAAGACTTTCCTGACGAACACATCTTTACGATGTGTAAAGAGCCCTGCTATGTTGATATAGCAAACTATCTTGCAACGGGCAAACACCCTCAAATTGGTCAGGTCATGACAAGTATCGCTTTATGAAACAAGTACGGTTTTTCTTTGGGATGAACCTTATTTATTCAAATATTTCCCTGACCAAATAATTAGAAGGTGTCTTTCTGAGAATGAACATCATAGCGTATTGACATTTTGTCACGAGCTGGCTTGTGGTGGACACTTTGGTCCACGTAAGACTGCTGAGAAAGTCCTTCAGAGTGGGTTCTATTGGCCCACTCTCTTTAAGGACGCTTATACTTTATGCAAGCTCTGTGCCAGATGTCAAATGACGGGTCGGATCACACATAAAGACATGATGCCCTTTACACCGATCCTTGAGGTAGAAATTTTTAATTTGTGGGGCATCGATTTCATGGGACCCTTTCCTCTGTCTTATGGCAACCAATACATTTTGTGTGGCCGTAGACTACGTTTCTAAGGGCCGTTTGTTTCGCGTAAAACTCCGTAATTCGTAAATGACTTACTATCCAGTTACAACTACGGCGTTTGTTTGGACCGTAATTCGTAAAACAATTACGTAACTCAACTAACACTCACTTGCAACCCAGTTACCACTCACTTACCGCCCAGTTACAGTTAATTTTGTGGTCATACAAATTTGTAATATTTTTTTATATTAATATTAAAAAAAATTAATATTTAACTTTTTTAATATTTATTTGTAGTATTAAACTTTTAAAATTATAAAATAGTTAATTTTGTGGTCAACTTTTTCACTTACGACTTATACATTACGACAACCAAACACCGTAAAGTACAATACACTTTTTCACTTTACAATTTTATATTACCAACCAAACACCGTAAAATTTACATACATGTAACTCATTTACAATTGTAAAAGACTTTACCATTACAACTATGAATTACGGCCAGTTACGACAACCAAACAGACCCTAAGTGGGCTGAAGCTATTCCTACTAGGACGATAACCAAGTTGTCATCAAGTTCTTACGGGAAACATCATTTCTCGCTTTGGAGCCCCACGTGCGATAATTAGTGACAACGGGAGTCATTTCTGCAACCGGGCTTTTGAAGCCCTAATGCGGAAGTACTCCATCTCTCATAAATTATCCACGGCCTATCGTCCTCAGACGAATGGGCAAGTGGAGGTCACCAACAGACAAATTAAACTGATATTGGAAAAAACTGTTGGACGATTGGTCCATCAAACTGATTGATGCCCTGTGGGCATATCGGACCGCTTACAAGACTGTCCTCGGTATGTCCCCATATCGAGTTGTATTTAGAAAACCCTGCCATCTGCCTATGGAGTTAGAGCACCGTGCTATGTGGGCACTAAAACAACTGAATTTGGACTTAGACAAAGCCGGATTTGAGAAGGCTGCAGTATCCGAGTTAGAAGAACTACGAAATGATACATATGATAACGCTCGGATATCTAAACACAGAGCTAAGATTTTCCATGATAAGTCAATTCATAAGAAAAATTTTGTCTCGGGACAAAAAGTTCTGTTGTACAACAATAGACTCCACCTTTTTCCTGGTAAACTAAAAACCAGGTGATCAGGCCCTACATCGTCCAGAACGTATCTCCTCATGGTGCCATTGAAATTTTCGATCCCAAAGATGGCAACACTTTCAAAGTGAATGGTCAACGCCTAAAGCCATTTTTCACACACGGAGTCTGAGTCACACAATGTTATTGAACTGGGTCTTTATGACCCAGTCTATATGTGACCATGTAATTCCACACCATTCCCCGATGTCTCCTATAAATCATTTTGGAACCTCCTTTGTAAATAAAAAAAGAAATAAAAAAAGGAATAAAAAAATTAATAATAAATAAGTGGGACTTAGGTGCTAAATATCACCTAGGTTTTTCATCTTTCCCTCCACTCCCTTTTCTTTCTAAATAACCTAGGGTTGTAAATTCCTAGTTTCCATTTAGGCAATTTGGGGATTTCGTCCTTCTCAGCTTCTTATAAATATCCTCCCTCTCGTGTTCTCCTCAATACCCTACTTCCAATCTCAGATCTGCAACACAAACATCCAGCGCCGCCCTCCAAAATTTTCTGCGCCCCTCTCTCCACTATTCGGCCGCATTTCCACGACATCTGCCGCGCTTCCGCGACCACACTAAAGAACCGGGCCGCCGCCAAATTTTCTTGCAAACGCGGCCATCTGAGGATCTCCGATCTACCATCTACACCTCTGCTACCATCACAGATTGCTCTCTGCAATCTCGTTTAAAGTTTTTCCCCACGTAGTCCGGGGGAGGTTTGCGTATCCCTTCTCGTTGCTTCCTATTATTCATCATGGCACCATCTATTTTCGCTGAAAAAGATTTGCTAGAATACTTAACGATGTGAACGGTTATGGGCATATATTTTTAGATCGTATTCGTGCGTGGGATTGGTAAGCATTGATATATGATAATTCAGATAATGAGACTTATTATTGTCTTGAGCTCGTCAAGCTTTTCTACAATTCCATAGATCACGCCTCTGTAAACTTTAACACATACTAAATCTTGGGGCACATGCCCACTGGGGATATTATTGTCACACTTCTTCTACTAGAAGAACTCACACATGTCCCTTGCAACCCACATCATAGCGACCCCCTACCTTTAATCGATTGCATGACTGTCATGGGGGCTCGTTGTACAGAACAAGATAGGGGGCTCAAAGCCAGTACCACATTTAGAAACGTACATTGCGTTGGTCGCTGGATTCAACGCAACATTTTAGGGTTTGATCACACGACCTCCTTTAACAGGCCGGTGCTGCAGATTATACACGACCTGATGACTCGGCAGCACACTATATGTATCAACAAGATCATTTTTCATAGTATCATCACCAACTCCTTCCGCACTCGCGGCGCAAAGTACTCGCACCCAGTTTTGATCACTCGTCTGTGTAGGACTTTCTTACCAGATGCAGTTTTTGACTCATATGATAAGGTGTTCGTTGCACAAGAGCGGGCGACTAGCGCTTACATTAGTTGTCTTCATGCGGTTTGAACTCCTAGTGTCTAATCTGAAGATGTCCCTGTGGAGTCCTCTTCGGAGGAACTTTTAGATGAGGAAGACGAGCCGACTTTTTGGCAACAGGACCCCCCAGCTGATTCACGCGCCTTCATGTCTACCATTTGGCGAGACATGAAGAAGATATTTCAGGGGCAGATTCGACTACGCAAACAGGATGCGGAGCAAACTTCTCACCTAGACCGCATTGAGGAGGGTCTGCGGCGATCACAGTCGGCTGGACCTAGCACCAGCGCTGGTCCAAGCCGAAGGCGGGGGTGATACCTTTCTTTTCCTATTTCATGCATATATTTTCTTGCATACATTGAGGACAATGCATGGGATAGGTATGGGGGGGTAGATACTAACATCACAATTTTCTAGACTTTTTTTTTAGATTTCTAGGTTTCTCTTTTCTTATATTTCTCTTTTCTTACTAACATAGGATTTTTCTAGACCTTTTCTTTTAGATTTCTAGGTTTCTTGTTACTTATATAAAAATAATAATAATAATAAAATATATATATTAAAAAAAAATATTGATCCATTTTTGAAAAGAATTAACTTGATCTTAGGTATTAAGGAAACTCTAAGCTAAGATTTCTTAATATAAGTCGAAATAAGAAATTTGTTTAGATCTTTAGGTTAAGAAAGAAAAGAATAGAAAAGATAGCTAGATTTTGAATTTTTTCTAAACACTATATACATTTGCATATTGAGGGATTAATCAAAGACTTAGTGACTTTGTTTACATAAATATAAAAAATATATATATATAAAATAAAATATAGATATTCATAAATAAAACTTGATCACTAATTAAGCTGGTTGATTGTGCCTTAAGAAGTATAACCAGTCACGCCTAAAAGTGGTTGAGTCCTTAGCATTCGTGGCCTAGTTTACTCGAGACCTTGAACCTTAGGGATGTATCTTCATCTGGTGCCCTAAGACCATTTGGTCTGGGAGTCATCGGTAAAAGGCTCGCTACATGGGTAAAATTAGAAAGCCTAATAAAGCTAAGAGAATGTAAATATATACTCTAAAAAAAATAATAATAAAAAAAAGAAAAGAAAAATATACGTGTGTGTGTGTGTGTGAACAAACGAACTAAAGTCTAAGAAAAATCCCTCATACATATGTATATGTGTTAGGTCTGATACAGAATCTAGTTTCTCTCTATTCTTGGAAAACTTAACCTAAGTTGAAAACAATATTTCAAATGAAAACTTATAAAAAAGAAGAAAAGTTTATAATAACCCTAAACCGATAGATCACCGAAATTCTTGAAGGAAATGGATCATAAAAAAAATGTCTCTCTCTTTTCACTAACATTTTCTTATTCTTTGGGATTTTGTGGGTGCAATCCGCTGAAAACCCTCAGGAGATAATACTCCTCCTCTAGGGTGACCTAAAGGTTTAACGGCTTGTAGCACGAGCTCAATGTAATCGTGTCAACTACGAAAGTGGTGTAATAATTTAGTTAGGATTTTCCTCTTGCTTATTTTGCTCAGGGACGAGCAAAAGCTAGGTATGGGGGTGTGATTGGAGTCATTTATGCATCATTTTCTACTACTATGCTATGCTTTATCTGAATAAATATTTGATTTTTACTGCTTTTTCTCTCTTTTTTCAGGTCCAATGTTTAATGGAGAAAGAGGCCCAACAATTGTGATTTTTGAGGAATTAAAGAAACATTTAGAAGCCCACAAGAGAAAAGCCCAAGTCTGAAAAGATCCAAAACATATTCTCAGTTTCTACAAAATCCAACTGGGGATACGAGATGCAACAGAAAGGAATAAAAATCCACTAGCGCAGCGGCCAAGAAACGGCCACGGAAACGCGGCTTATGCCGCGGACCCACGGTAATCTTTAGGCCGTTACTTCAGCGATTGATCCGGAGACTGAAGTGGGATGGCCTCCTCTCATGAAGACTATAAATAGACCCCTAGGGCCTCTGTAATCGGGGAGGAGAAAAGAGCATTGTTTATAGGGAAATTGTTAGGGTTTCTCTAGGTTTTCTTTTAGTCACTTATGTAATTTTCTTTTTCTCCTTCTAGAATCCAGAAAAAAGAGAGTGAGAGTGAGCAATCTTTGTAATTGAAGACGGTGACAACGCAATACAAGGATCGAGCTTTCAATCTTCATCTTCTCTTGTTCTAGTGCATTATTTTTCTTTAAACTTTTACTTTCTTCTATTTCACTTCTACAATGAACTGTTTCTTGTTCTTTATTTCCATGTCTAGCTAATTTATTAACATGACTAACTAACTTTTAATTTTACTAACTACTAACTCTTGGGTGATTGCTAACTTATATGATTCATTGGATACTTCTTCTTTTTAAGTCTTGCAATCTACAAGTCTATTTTGCCTCCAATGAAGATGAGTTGCTTTTTATTTTTTGTAAATGCTATGTTCTCCCTCCATATGACTCATATGAGCCTCACTTAGAGCCTTGTCTTTAAAATAAGTGCCTTGATGGAACATGAAGATGGAGCACTTCACTATGTCAATGACTACATTACAAGTTCTTATTTCATTCTCGCTTTATTATAGCTTTGATGGACTAATGAATCTTGTATGTTTTTTAGCATCGTTAAAAGTGACTATCCTTGTTCCACTAATGAAAATCTATTTAGGGAGCTAATGATTCAAGGAGGCAACTAGCCTAGATGAGAAACACCTTCGACATGGGGCAACACAAGGACTTGGTAAAGCAAGACATACCATTGCCGATGATTCAATATGAGATATGCATCATCCAACGAGAGTAGTAAGTTAGTAAATTAGAATGTTAGTTAGTCATGGCTTCTCTTTATATCATTCTTAAAAATCTCTCTTCTGAAAACTTCTTCTTTTCAAATATCTCCGTTTTCCTTCCATCTTTATTCTCGTTTCTTCTTTTCATTTACAAAACACCCAAAGATTTTTCACTCACCTTCCACATCGTTTTATTTTCCATTTCTTAAAACAAAGAAGAACCTTCGTTTTTCTTCACAAAGATTTCAATACAAACCTTGAATGCTTCTATCGCTAACCGTCCCTGCGGATACGACCCGTCCTAGCTTATGTTACGAACGGTGATTCGGAAGGAGCAAAGTAAACCTGCATAAATATTCGAAGTTCTCGATCATCGGTACACGGCAACCAACGGTTTACTCTAAACCTCTTTTCAATACAATTAATCCTTCCGAACAGAGACGCGGTTGTGGCTTCTTCAGTAGGAATGAAAGGGATGCAGCCCTCGGGTTTATGAAAGGATGCGGATTTGTGGACACGACCTTTAAGTCTGCACCTGACGCAGCTGAAAGTACACCTAGAGGGGGTGAATAGGTGTACGGCTAATCTAATGAACTAAATGCAGAAATTAAAAATTAATTGCAACTACACTTAATGCAACCAACGAGTGTAGCCAAATTCCCGGTGAAGGGCTCTGAACTAACTCCTCTTGATTCCTCTAAATAAGAGTTGAGGTGCTATATGAAACTCTCGTGGTTAAGCACAAGTGAGGCACACACAAACAAGCCAAGCATATAATATAAATTAGCAATATGAAATGATGCAATGACACAATATAAAGAGAGAGAGAGAGAGAGTTAAGAGTCAATGGATCAAATGCAAACAACGAGATTTGTTTCGAGGTTCGAGCACCCAGCTCTACGTCCCCGCCTTCACCCAGAAGGATTTCAAATCCACTAACTTGTCCACATAGGACTCCCACACAGGGAACCTCCACTGAGGATTTGGGGCAACTACAACCAGGAGTACACAACTCCTCTCTCAATTACAAACACAACCTCTCACTAGAGGCTAGGCACAAAGCCACCAATATCAATCACCTCACAACTTGAGGGATAAGCACAAAGCCAAACAAGGATCACCTCACACTTGAGGGATACAACCCAATTGTACAACCTCCTCTACACTAAGAGGGAAAGGCACAAAGCCAAGCAATGATAAGGGTTTTCAACTTGGTGATCAAGACCACAAACCAATTTCTTTTCCCACAAAAACAAGGATCCTATAGAAAGGATAGAATGATAGAATCAAGTGTGGCAAACAAAGTGTTTTTAACAAAGAAAATCACTTGGAAACTCTCCAAAAAGATATAGAATTTTTAGATCAAAAACAATCCCAAAAGACTATTTTTTTGAAATAACAAAACACTTTTAAAAACAAATAGAGAATAGGAATTTTAACTCAAAAACTTTTTGCTGCAAAATACTTAGGAAGTAGGAAAATTTAGCTCTGAAAATTCTTAGTGAAAACCACTCTCAAATGGGGTTTTATAGCCTCTTTTAAAAACTAGCCGTTGCAGCCAAAATGGTCAGAATAGACCATCCGGTCAACCGGCCAGTCGACCGGCCAACGGTCAAATTCGACCGTTGCGCCTTCCGGTCGACCGGGCCCTGAACCAGAGAGCAACGGCACTCTGGCCGGTCGACCGCCCGGTGATTAGTCTACGATTATGCATTATTATATCGCATTCTCTCACCGATTTATGAATAAATTGTCGTCTAAATCGTGTTTTGGTCTTAATTGTAGGTAGATCCAAAGTCCAAGGGCAAAAATGGAATAAGAGCCTAATTCTTCCCAATTTATGGTAATTAATCCCACATTACTTGGAGGACAAGCCAAGGATTATCTAGAAGATTCATTGAACCTAGCCTCCTGCACATGTCAGACGAATATTCGGGCGAAATTACCAGAAACCGCATATACCCTGCAAATTCTCGAAGCCAGAGGGAGCGACTGACAAAATCCCGTGGCCCCTCTCCCTACTATTGCCGCGGAAACGCGGCAATAGCCGCGTTTCCGTAGCAAAGCAGTGGAGCCACGCGTCGATTTTCGACGCGTGGCCCCGTCTCATCTTCTGGAGAGTTCTTTCGCCTATAAATGCCCCTGCAATGGCCCAAACCGAGATCAGTTTTCATTTTTAGGAGTAGGTCCAGATTTTAGTGTAGTGTCGGTGAGTGTTCTTCATTTCTTGTATTTTTCATTTCTTTTTCTTAGATCATTGTAGTAGGGTTGAGTGATTTCTAGAGAGAGAAAGCAAGGGATTGATGTAATAGAAAGTGACACTCTATGTAAAGATGCCTCCTTTCTCTTCCAATGTAATCTCCTTCACCTTCTACATGATTTCTTGCTAGTTTTTCTTCTCATGGCAATCTAACTACTAACCAGTAACCATCTAACCACTTACTTAATAATCCACATGAATCGGGTTGCCTCTACAAGGCCTTGTTCTTGCAAGAACCATTGATGGCTAAAGATGAGGGTTCTAACATCTAACTTGCTAACTTGCTAACCAAGCTAACTCTCTTTTATTTCATGCTCTTTTATTTCATGCTAGTAGTGTAATGAGTGATGCTTGTATTAGCTTGTTCTTGATGCAATGTTTTGAATGTGATGAACCATCCATGAGCCATGCTTTGTACCGTCTCTTGGAGTCAAGGATTGTGATGGCCAAGGATCAAAATGTGAGGCAACTATCTCGAAGAGGTTAGCATGGTTAGTGGAGCATTTAGTAGTTAGTAGCCATGAGTTTTCTTTTAGTTTGTTTTAGAAATCATTTTCAAGTTTCTTTTGATCATTTCCATCGTTGTTTTCACCGCCTTCTTAGTTTACCTTTGTTCCATCTTCTTTTCTATTCATTTTCCAAACCACTTCTATTTTGTTTTCACTTCGCCGTTTTCATCACTCTCCTCACCTACCACGTTCTGGATTTCATTTTCTTTTCTTTTCACTTTCTTTTTCATTCTTTCAACAAAGAAGAATTGTTAACTAAAGACGTGAATAGAAACTGTCAATGCTTCTATCGCCTCCCTTCCCTGTAGATACGACCCGTTGAGCCAATGCTATAACGGAAGTATCGAGGGTACATTAGCACACATCCGAGCTTTTCATCGATTTTATATAAAACACACTTTTGAGTGCTAGTTTCCCCATCGATCAAAATTTTGGCGCCGTTGCCGGGGAAGGGAATGGTTTTGTTTTCACGTTTTTGTTAACATTGTCTTCTCTGTTTTGGTGTGCAGGGCAATATTTACAGGTGCTTCATATTGCAGAATATAAACTAGCTTTGTACCTCCCTGCTCTTGAAAGCAGGTCCCCAGATTCCAAAAGAAAGCCGCGAAATCGCGACATCTGCGCGCGCAAACGCGGCCATTGTGCAATATTGTTGTATCTGTTTGTTCTGGGATGTGTATCTTGTAATAGCTAGTTGATTTGTGCTGCTATCTTTTTGCTGTGATTGCCTACACACCATAATAAATAAAAGAACTAAAATATGGTAATTGGACGCTTTTAAAACGGTTTAGACATTTGCATTTAGGCACGTGTCAATTCAATTCCAATATACTGTATTTTGTTCTGTTGTTGTGATCTAGATGGAGATGTACATATGACATTGCATATAGCATAGGATAAACACGTAGGTGATTTATCGCTTTGTGTTATACTATTGTCTATATTGCACACTTGCACAAATTGAACTTAAGGGCAAACTCCAAACAAGATAAGGTGGGGTTTCATCACTTTTCCTTAGCCCAAAAATCATCTCCCCACTCACACAACCCAAGCCCTAATAAAATTTGAATAGACGTTAGCCCTTAGGGACATTACATCTAGGTCTAGGTCAACGCTCCTATTGGCTTGGTTTTGCTTTTTCTTTTCTTTTGTTTGTTGTTTGATTTTTCTTTTTGTTTGTGATTATTTGTGAAATGGCATTCAATAATAACAATTCTTTCAATCCGAATATGAATCCATATTTCACATCAACCCCATTTGATTCAGATAATTCCAACCCGGCGTTTTACAATATGCACCAACCACATACACCGGGTTGGCCTTATCCGAATCAATACAACCCATACCCACATTCTCATAACTATAATTTTCAAAATAATTTCAACTCTTTACAGAGTCAATGGGGATTCAAGTCCCCCGAGCCAAATTTTCAACCTCCTTGTGCCCCACGTCCACCTTGTCCATCATTTTCACCTTATCCACATATTCATTCCCCGATTTTGCTTCTTATACTCCTTTTTCTGAACCACCAATTGAAGAAAAATCTGAGTTACTAAAGAGTTTAGAAGCCAATCTACAAAGGGCCGAGCAACAACTTTAAGAAACATTGGCCTCTCCAATTCCACAGTATTTTCAAGAGTCTTACTCAATTCCACCTCCTCATAATGAACAATCATTTGCTTTGGAAACGAGTAAAGAACTCTTGTGTGAGTCCAATCTTCAATCTCCACACATTTTTGACTCACATTATTCACAAAATTTTCAAAACCAAGATTCCTATACTCCCATTCTAGAGCAACCACTTGGAGATACATCATATCTAAATAAGAGTTTGGATATCTTGCAGGAGTCTTTATTACAATATCAAAAATCACATGCCGAGTCTATCAATAAGGTGGAAGAACAATTGAGTCAATTGGTTAACATTTTTAGGAATGAGGAAACTCTATCTTATCAACCTTTGACCAATTCAACTATGCCAAACTCTATTGATATGACCCAAAACTCTTGTCATTTTGGAAATCAAGATTCAATTTCAGCACACCCACCTGAACTTGTCCAAACTTCAGATCCCATTGACATTTTAGCAAGTTATCCTTTTCCTGAAATTGAACTTGAGCAAGAATATGATCCTGAACTTCTACTTGATGATTCAATTCTACTTCCTGATTCAATTATAACTCCGGTGTCTTCACCTGATTTCACTCCTTTTCCCAAGTCAGTATTGGATCCAGTACCAGTTCATTGTGAAATGAATCACAAATCATTTATGATGATCATATTGAACTTGACCAATTTCATACTTTTGAAAGTCCCATAGATAAATTGGCAAGTTCTCATTTTTGTAGAATTGAACTAAATGAGGAATGTGACTTTGATCCTCCAATTTGTGATCTTGTTCAAATTCCCGAATCACTATTGACTCCTGTTTTGTTACCCAATTTGAGCAACATTTTAGAGTCAGTTTTGATTCCCATACCTGTCATTCCTGAACTTGAATCACCACTAATAGAAGGTCACATTCCATCATGGGGAAATGAATGTGGACCTGAGCTTCATCTTCTTAATTTGGACCCACTTCCTGAACCAATCTCGACTCTCGAACCTCTACTTGATTTAAGTCTTTTTCCTGAGTCGATATTAGTTCCTGTGCTTCCTGAGTCCAAATCAATCATTCCATTCTGGGACAAGGGCTTTGAAAATTTGACTCTGAAATTATTTTGCAAATTTGGAAATTAGATGGGGTAAATTTATTAATAAAAATCATAAATGCATACATCTTTCTAGTGGGTTGTATCATGGAGGTTTCTGGTGGGTTCCTCCGGACTCCACGCAAGAATGATTGGACCGCATTTCGTGGACCAATCAGGCCGCCACCGGAACCACCACCTTGAGGTGATTTTTCCTTCCCTCTCTATTTGTTTCATGCATACATATATCACGATGCATTGAGGGCAATGCATGAGATAAGTGTTGGGGAGGGTTTACTAACTTAGAGTTTTTAAATTTTCTTTCTTTTACACTTCTTTTAGGATACTTTTAGAAATCTTTCCTTTGTATAGGAATTTTTTTTTCTTTCTTTAAAAAACTTTTTGAAACAAGAGACAAAGTTTTGATCTATTTTTAAGAAAATTAAGTTGATCTTAGAAATTAAGGAAGCCTTAATTGTGACATCTTAAACCTAGTTGAAATAATGGATCTTATTTAAAATTATAGGTTAAGTATAAAATATTGGGGAGATAATTTTATCTTGAATTTTTTGCCTTAGATAGTATGCACATCGCACTTACACAATTTTTGGGATGGAAACAAAGACCTAAAAATGCCATAAAGTATATAAAAAAAATAATAAATAAATAAATAAATATATATATAAATAAAACATCACTAATTAAGCTGGATAACTATGCCTCAAGAAGCATGATTATTCACGCCTAACGGTGGTCAAAAAAAAATCAAATAATCCCCCTTAGTTTTGTGGTCTTGTTTACTCGAGTCCTTTAAACCCGAGGGATGTCTTCTCATCTGGTGCCCTAAGACCGTCTGGTTTGGGAGTCATCGGTTATAGGCTCGCTACATGGTGAACTAGAAAGCCTAAGAAAACTAAGGGAAAAAAAAAAAATTATATAAATAATATATACAAATGGCTTGATGGTTAGAGTTGAAATCCCAGAAATCTTCACTATCCCAAAGTGCATATTATCTAGGTTCTATAAAGGATAAAATATTCAATCCAATTTTGAATTCTTACCTTAATTGAAGACAAGATCTTGCATGGAAACTAAGTTTAAGGAAGAATGATTTTTGGTGGACTTATGACCTTAGATCACTTATATTTTTGCAAAAATAGTTCGAAAATATGTCTCTCTTTCAAAATGCGTTTTTAAAATACTAACATTTGTCTTCTTTCTTTATGGATTTTGTGGTACAATCCGCTGAAAACCCTCAGGAGACAACACTCCTCCTCTAGGGTAACCTAGAGGTTTAACGGCTTGTTGCACACGCTCAGTGCAATCGCGTCACCTGCGAAAGTGGTGTAATAACATTTGTAGTATAGTTTTTCTTTTCTTGTTTTACTCGGGACGAGCAAAAGAATAAATGTGGGGGTGTGATTAGTAGTCTACGATTATGCATTATTATATCGCATTCTCTCACCGATTTATGAATAAATTGTCGTCTAAATCGTGTTTTGGTCTTAATTGCAGGTATCCAAAGTCCAAGGGCAAAAATGGAATAAGAGCCTAATTCTTCCCAATTTATGGTAATTAATCCCGAATTACTTAGAGGACAAGCCAAGGATTATCTAGAAGATTCATTGAACCTAGCCTCCTGCACATGTCAGACGAATATTCGGGCGAAATTACCAGAAACCGCATATACCCTGCACATTCTCGAAGCCAGAGGGAGCGACTGACAAAATCCCGTGGCCCCTCTCCCTACTATTGCCGCGGAAACGCGGCAATAGCTGCGTTTTCGCGGCAAACCAGTGGAGCCACGCGTCGATTTTCGACGCGTGGCCCCGTCTCGTCTTCTGGAGAGTTCTTTCGCCTATAAATGTCCCTGCAATGGCCCAAACCGAGAGCAGTTTTCGTTTTTAGGAGTAGGTCCAGATTTTAGTGTAGTGTAGGTGAGTGTTCTTCATTTCTTGTATTTTTTTTCTTTTTCTTAGATCATTGTAGTAGGGCTGAGTGATTTCTAGAGAGAGAGAAAGCAAGGGATTGATGTAATAGAGAGTGACACTCTATGTAAAGATGCCTCCTTTCTCTTCCAATGTAATCTCCTTCACCTTCTACATGATTTCTTGCTAGTTTTTCTTCTCATGGCAATCTAACTACTAACCAGTAACCATCTAACCACTTACTTGATAATCCACATGAATCGGGTTGCCTCTACAAGGCCTTGTTCTTACAAGAGCCATTAATGGCCAAAGATGATGGGTTCTAACATCTAACTTGCTAACTTGCTAACTTGCTAACCAAGCTAACTCTCTTTTATTTCATGCTCTTTATTTCATGCTAGTAGTATAATGAGTGATGCTTGTATTAGCTTGTTCTTGATGCAATGTTTTGAATGTGATGAACCATCCATGAGCCATGCTTTGTACCGTCTCTTGGAGCCAAGGATTGTGATGGCCAAGGATCAAAATGTGAGGCAACTATCTCGAAGAGGTTAGCATGGTTAGTGGAGCATTTAGTAGTTAGTAGCCATGAGTTTTCTTTTAGTTTGTTTTAGAAATCATTTTCAAGTTTCTTTTGATCATTTCCATCGTTGTTTTCACCGCCTTCTTAGTTTACCTTTGTTCCATCTTCTTTCTATTCATTTTCCAAACCACTTC